>CM060677.1:31244000-31406500 GCA_030686995.1 Artemisia argyi | reverse complement strand
CTACCTTAATAACCTGAGAAATACATTGCGAAAACGGTCAACATAAAGTTGGTGAATAATCATAGGTTTATAAGTTAAATCGTATGTACAATAAACACAAGTATAAAGTAAAGTACTAAAATGTCTAAAGTGCTACATTGTCTCTTAAGCTCATGGCACCGAAGCTCGACGTACTAAAATTGGCCCCAAAGGAGTGTTTATCAGGCACTCTAAATATTCAGACATGAAATGCATTCGTTTTCCTTATGGAGCAACCCAAACACGAATGGAGGAGTCACCCTCGATAGATCTATCCACTCACTTTCGCTTGGCAATATAATTAACGGTCCATGATAATAAAGGGGACTTGAAGTGATAGTACTAACAACTTAAGCAATGTATAGAATTTAATACTTGGGCATGTACAAAAATAATTGTGCAATGTATTCTCCCCCGTGGGATTTAAAATCAAATAAGTCCTAAAAACGGGGCTATGAAGACTCACCTGGAGTGATAGTACAAAGACGGTACAACGATGGTAAAGTAATCGGGACAATGAGGCGCGAACACTAGCCGCAACCTAAATGAATAATCGTGATCTAATTTAGATCATGCCGTGATGTAAATGAATGCACATGCACATGATACCTATACCACTCGTAACTTGGAAATACTAGTTATCATCAAATAAAATACTTTCCATACTTAGGAAAAATAAGTCCAAATAGAGCTATAAAACTTGTCGTAATATATATCGTATAAAAAATGTTAGTGTTATATTCCTCGTCTCGAAAACCTTAAAATAACGTCGTTAAGTCGTATAAATATTCTTTTGGGTCATACGTATTTCATTTGTTAAGAATATAGTCCTTAGTAACGTTTCTAGAAAATATACCATTTAGTGCGTAGGTTATTATTTTTATTTGTGACCAAATATATATATATATAGTTTTGACGATCTTAAAACGCGTATAACTTGGTCGTTTTAGGTTCATTTTCCTCGTTCTTTATATTCACGGATTCGTTTTAGTATGTAGTAATATATTTTTGATAACTCGGCTCCTCTAGGTTACGTTTAACACCTCTTTTTGCCCGTCGAAAACTGTCAAACAGCATGCAGTTTTTAGAAAAAAATAGTTTTCGTCGTTAAATTTACAAAAATCATATCTCCTTCGTTATAAGCTCGTTTTAATCCGTTCTTTCGCCAAAAGTTTCGTTTTTGAAAGTATTTTCTAAATCTTTGGTCAAAATTTAACCACCCTCAACTGATTTTCCCACGAAATAAAAATAGGGACAGTAGGTATTTCTATTGTTTCAAAAATCATTTCTAGGGTTTTAATCTAGTTCCATCTTCAATCAAACCACTTTCAATCACCACAAAACTAGTATAATCCTACCATACACCTTCTTAGGGTGTCATGGGTTCCTAAACATCATAAACCAAGTAGATCTAACAAGGATCTAACCTTATACACTTTCTAGGGTTCAAAAGTTGTAAGTTTGTAAAATAAAGTGGTATAAATAACATTTGCATGTAAATCTTGTATAAGAATCATATGAACATAATTAGAACTTGGTAAAATTATAAAAATGAGTTTGACATACTTACTTGAAAGATTAGAGAGTTTTTGATGAAAGATACTTAATTATCCTTGAGGTTTTTATTTCAAAACCTTAACTAAGATACTAATGGGACTTGTAAAATTACTTGATCTTGAAAAATCTTGGTTCCTTGTTTCTCCTTGGTGCTTGGCCGGATCCAAAAGGAAGAAAGAAAAGAGAAGAAAACTTTCTATTACTTCCTAGATCTATGTGTTGTATGTTTATTTGAAATGTTAAGAATAGATATTTATTGGAGACATGAATGACTAGCCATAAATGAATTTGGTGAATGTTAGTCAAAGTGTAAGAAAGTGAGATGGGGAGGGAGGCGTGTAAATGGATGGAGAATGGAAGAAAAATGAGATTTTTGACTTTAAGGTGTAAGATTTAGAAAGATATTGTGTAGTTATTATTAGTTTTAGAGGATACCGGGTACCGAGTTAACTAGAAATAAATTTTAACGGAGTTAACTGGGACATAATAAAGTCATAAATATTGTAAAAATATGTTGGGTACAAGTATTGAGTGTTTAGATAATTATTATTTAGTTTCTACGAAAACCGTCGTAATTAAATTAGGCGTACGATACGAAATAAATAAATTTCCAAAACGCCGGGTAAATTAATATTATAATTTTTATATTATTAAAATGAATATAAAAATATATTGGGATCATAGTCGGGTGTGTCGGACATGTTAGTCACATTATTGGTCGCGCGTTATCGTTTATTTAGAAATAGATATACGTAAAAAGTAAATTTATACCAAAAGTATTAATTTAAATATCATACGAGTGGAATAGTATGCAAGTGCTATAATGATAAGATGAAGACTATTTCTAGTCCGTACGAAGTGTCCCAATGATAATGCATGAATTCGCTCCTGAACCAATACGGTTACGCGAATTTGAATACTCGTAACTAAATTTACGATGACATGAGTAATGCACGTGAATAGTGGAATTTCTTCCGGAAATGAATAGTGTTAAGTGAATAGTAAAATTTCTGAACACTTCTCAGAATGTCAAATTGACCTCAAAAACGATGAATAGTAAATGATGAATAGTAACTTGTGAATAGTAAATTGTCGAGGTTTGGAAAAATGACCGGAAATTACGAGTTGTGACAGTCTTCCCTTCTAACAGGAACTTCGTCCCGAAGTTCAGTTTGTGTTGGTCTCTAGAGTGGTATTGGTGAAAAGATGATAATAATTGAGAATTCCAGCGAACTTCCACGACAGGAATTCGACTCTGCTTCAACCGTTCGAGCTAACAGTCCATGATTTCTATTGGTTCTTACCAATTTTACGTTTGTCTTTGGGTTGGATTCCTTTCCAAATGGGATTATGATTGACTATTCTGAAAGTCATTTCCTGGGATTTGCATAGGAGAAACATAGTTGTGTAATCCGGCTGTTCTTTAACAAGGCTCAAGTCTGACGGTCACTAGGCCTACTCTGTCTGAACTATTAAGTGGTCCAGTGTATATCGGTTTTAACTTTCCAAATTTTTTCGAATAATATCATGCCTTTCCTAGGCAGAACTTTCAACATGATCTGGCTACCAACTTGAAGTTTTAATGGTTTACAACTTGTAGGATTTGTAATTGATTCTTGACTTCTAGGAAATTTCTGGTTATTTCATGAATGCCTACAGGAATAGTGAGTTTGGCTTTTTCCGAGTTTGGTTCGTCAATAGATGATCAGTGCTTTTTCAGGTTTATAATGTAATATGGTTAATATATGTTGCTGAACTCTGTCAGAACTCAAATCTTATATGTCAGCTGGTCGATTCTAACATGAATCTGAAATGGCCCAATATACTTAAAGGTTCAATCTCTCGTGTTACCAAAATCGTATCATGCCTCTCCAAGGCAAAGCTTTCAACTTAGTTCATTCTCTCACGTTAGTTTGCTGTTCAAGGATACCCAATCCGTATGATGTGCGTCATGTACCAACATAACTTCTACCAGTTTCTCGTTGCTTGTAAATGGTTCTTGACTTGTGAAATTTCCTTTGTTGTTCCATAGTTTAGTTCTAGACCAGTGAATTTAACTTTCCGATTTCGGTCTGTAAATGGGTAATTGGTACTTCGACCATAAAGTGCCTCAAATGGTGTAGTCTCTATGCTCGTGTGATAACTATGGTTGTAAAAGAATCTGATTTATGGTAAATGGTTAGTCCAACCATTTCTAGAGTCAATCACTCATACTCTGAGTATAAATTTCCTATGTTTGAATCGTTCTCTCGTTCTGACCATCGGTCTGAGGATAATAGGCGGTGTTTACGTCTAAATAGGGTTCTGAAGGTAATCTTAAAATGATTGCTAGAAGTCCAAGGTGATTCGATTACCTTTATCAGGAATAATTGAATTGGTACAATAAATCTTGTGACTAATTCCACAACGTTACGTCTTTCGAACACGGCGTTATACGAAGAAGATAGGATATGGGTAACAATGTTTGATTCTTTGTGTTTTGGTCTAATGGATTGCTAAGACATGTGTCATTCTTTGCCTACTGTGCTTGGTCTTCATTACTGACGTTTGTAATCATTCTATGGTGTTCCTCCTAATTTCCTTCATCACATATTCCAATATTCCTTATTGTCAAGTCACAAAGCCCTAAATGCATAAGCGACGTAGCATGGTGATTGGTTTTCAAAATTTATCTCGCGATTTTTGAGTTTTTGGTCGAAATATTTTTCTGAATAAACGAATTTAGAAAATGGAGCAAATGGTTTACTAAATAATATCTTTCTTGATGATTCAAAAATCAATAGTTAGGAAATGAGCGCGGTTTTCAAACATGTTGTGAATAGGACTGTTTACCAAAGTTTGATGTTTATATATTTCCCATTGTAAAATGGTTTAGCTAAATATTGATTAAAAGGATCGTATTTGTTCAAAATAGGCAATTCAAAAATTATTTTCTACGAGATATGTGATTTGTATAAACACAAATTTTTAAATCGACTTTACTTAAAGTGAAAATACTAACAAGGATAAAATAGTAGGATAGGTAATGTTCGCATAATGCATAAATGTCTGATGTTCGGTTCCTGATATTGGATGGTGCCTATTGGTGGTTATCAGGCAGAACTACAAGCCTAGGTATTCAACCAACTTAAGTCTTGAGATGGTTTATCGTTGAAATTGTCATCATGTTGGCAGTATGAGGGTTTCAATTGATACTATGTCGATGAATTACCGTATTGTCTTCACATGTAGCTGGGGAGATATGCTTGGGCCTGATGCCTCTCTTGATGTATAGGTGAGGTTATCTAGAATTTCTTGAGATCACAATGCCTTAAGGGAATCTATATCGATACCCTTAACTCAAATCAATTTTTCTTGGTGAAACTTATTATAGGGAAGTTTGCGTTTAGATGAGGTCATGTTTAATCAAATCGCTCTACAGTATCGGTTAGGAGGCTTGGTTTATTCCCATGGTGTTGCTTAGCGTACCTTCACAATGTGTTCGATCCTGTAGCTCGGTCTAGCTAGTACCTTTGAATAAATAAATTGGACAACTAGGTCAGAGATGGGGGTTCGGATGGTCTTGTGGTATCTTAGGATTGCTGTTGAGTTATGAATTTTCTTAGTCTAGGTATTATAGTTCCATAATCCTTTCATTGTTTTTCTTGTATCGAGGAATCCTCCTAGTACTTGACATGGGAAGTCTCTCCTAAAGAAGTCAATGGAAAGTCCAACTTAATGACTAAGTGGGTGACAGGTGGGGTAAGTATCCAGGGAGAGTTTGTCAGAAAAAGATATTTATACAAGAGTTTACTTGTTTAAAATGCTTTTAAATGAAGATTGTTATTAGCAATACTTTAAAAAGTAACTATTTCCTTCATGGCATAATCCTTCCTGAAGTATACATAGGTGATCAGGCTATGTATAGTTGAGGACTAATGATGCGATGCTTGATTTAGTCAAAATAGTATTACTTTTCTCAAAAGTTTTAGACGGTGTTCAACGCATTCTTATTAAAAATGGTATCCTGATACTTCCTTTCAAAGCACTATAAAAATTGGTTCGCGTAGTAATAGTAAATATTTGGCGTAATATCGGAAAAATTAGTTTATAGTACGGTAACAAAACGGTTTATTTTAGAAATTCGATAAAACAATTCCCCCATAAGATAGTAAATTAGTTTGAAATAAAACTCGTTGAATGGTTTATTGGATACATGGGTAAATATTATGGAATGGTAATAATCTATTAATCCGTCAAATACGAAATCGGCTTAATCCCTAATAAGACAATGGTATAATGTTACGAAACAATTGAAAATTGCACAATTGCAATAGAAAATGGAATAAACGAAGGTTACGATTATCACAGAGATAACTAAAGATAGTCGTTACATTAGATAGGAAAGTGCTTAATATAACTAGGTTACACCGACGTACTTATGGAAAGTACCAAAAGAAACTACAACCCTAGAGGGCTCAAACTAAGGTTTATATAATTAAAACATAAACTTCTTCTTCCAAATCTGGTTTCCCAACTCCGGGCATTCACTCCTGAAGTGTCCCACTACTCCACACTCACGGCAGATTACCGTGAGTTTCTGATGCTTTGCGAGGGTGGGAGCCTTGCAGTCCTTGGCTTCGTGTCCGACCTTTTGGCAGTTCTTACATTGAGAGGGGCAAGATCCTTTGTGATGAAACTGACACTTGTTGCACTTGGGTAATATACCAACATACCTTTTCTTTTGGCTTGACCCAGCAGCACGGGTCTCCACCACTTGTTGTATCTTAAATGGTTGTTGAGAAGCATTGGCATCCAAATTACCGACCCACTTTCTCTTGTTGCTACCATTGCCTCCTAAGATCTTTGTGTGAGCTATGCGTTCCTTTGCTTCGATCGCCATTCTGATAGCTTTAGGCATGGTATCGGGTTCCAATGAGTTGACCAACATACGAATTTCAGGAGAAAGTCCTCCGATGTACCTTTCAAGTTTCTTGCTTTCCGATTCATCCATTGCAGAGCCTAGTCGAGCTAAATCATAAAAATAAGCAGTATACTTGACAACATCATCTCCTACCATGGTAAGGTTTAGTGTTTCATGTTCAATTGCTTGTAATTCGCTTTTCACACAGAACTTCAAACTCATCATCCTTTTTAGTTTCTCCCAAGAGTGTGAGTAAGCAGCATCAACTCCTATTACCTGGACATACTTAGTCCACCATTTCTGGGCATGCTCCCGAAAAGTGCAAGTGGCGAACTTAACTTTGTCTTCCTTACGGCAGTCGCCACACTGAAAGATTGTTTCTAATTCTTCGAACCATTTGAGAAATTCCTTTGTGTCTATATTTCCGCTAAAGGAGGAGGGATTACAACCCATAAATTCCACGTGAGTAAGTTCCTTGGTGAGGGCGGTAGTTACATTCCTGGCAATGGATTGTCCAACAGTAGCTTGCGTCATGCTTGGAGTTGTTTGCTTAAATCTATCTCCATCAAATCATAAGAGTCCATGAGAATCTATAGGTAATAAAAATCATCATATTCATAACACATGAATATAGTACATGAAGGTTTCGGTCTAAATGGACCAATATCATAGATAGCACAACCATTCCCCTATAGTAGAGTCAATACTTGGTGATTCCGTTTGTACAACAATCAAAATACTACAAGTTTCTTTGAACTATGCCACACCTCCCATGGCTAGGATAATAGTAAAAGCTAGTAAAGATATAAGTCTAGTCTAAAGATTTCCTGTAGTCCTTTTAGGTGAAATCAGGTTTATGGCATCAAGGTCGAGATAGTCCTGAAGTGGTATCTGTAGTTGTGCATCGATCAAGTCCTAGATAGTGTAGATTCTAAGCCATTCTTGAGGAACCTGCAGATGTTCCTGTTGAGTCCGTAATCTTGGTATTATCCAAAAGGTGTTATCTAATTCGTGGCAAGTGGAAATGGAAAAAGGAAACTGACAATGGTGGTATTCTAAAGGATGAGAATAACATTGATGACGATAAAATCCCAGTGATGAGTTAGGAGATAATGGTGATAATAGTGAATGGAATACCACCCTCTTTCGCGCTATCTCGCGACATCTAAGAGGTAAAGCTGAAGTACGCACTATGGGACGACCAATAGTGAAATAAGTAACTGACGGTGGTGGTAGTACCTGAGTAGTAAGCGTCCTACTAGTGGAGGAAAGAAAACATACTATCTCCCTTGTTATAAGCATCCTAATAAGTCCATTAAAATTAAGTCTGAATACTCTACCAAGCGGCATTCTATGAATAGGTTAAATGATAGGAAAACCTTATTCCTATAACAAATCAATAGTGCTAATGGTGGTATACGCGCAACTGGTGATATAATGGTAGTGGAAGATGACAAGGCATCTTCAATGTCGGAATCCGACGAAAGGATAACAGCGTGGGTATCTGAAGACATGTCACTTGTGAACCAGGTCAATATAATCATATATATATATATGAGTATGGGTATTGAAAAGTCAAAAATGTTAAAAGAAAATTTTGAGAAAAAGAAAAATATTTTTTTTGTCTTTTTATTTATTTATTATGAATTAAAAACTAATTAAACTAATTAAAAATGAAAAGAAAATGCAAATAAATTGAGAAAAATGCAAAATAAATTTCTAAAATTCTAAAATAACTAAAAATAATTTTCTAATATTTTTTTTTGATTTTTCTGGGGTTTTTCTGATTTTTTTGTATTTTTTTAGTAATTAAAAAGTAATTAGAAATGATTAAAATTGAAAATAAAATAAGAAAAATAGCAAATGAGCTCAGAAAAATATGAAAATTTCAGGGAAAATCTAAAATAATGTTTAAAAGCTAAGAAAAATAAAAAATCTGAAAAATAGGTACTGTAGCTACACTTTGCTTTGAAAACAGCTTAAGACAATGTGCTTATTAATAAGCAGTTTGACCAAAGATTGACCAGAACTTAAACCAATGTATTTTTGACTAAAAGAAACTTATTGGAAAAGATTTGAGACCAGCTATCACTCAGAAACACAGATTAAGGCACAATTAGATATAATAAGCAATGCGAGAAAGGGCAATAAGCTGATACAAATAAGCAATAGGCACCAATCAACTGAGAACAACTACTTATAGGTACTATTTAACTCAGAAAAGCCACAAATCACAGATTTAAACTACTAAAGTACACTAGCAGGTAAAAATATTGAAATCAGAAAATCAGCTCAGGCACCCTACTAGACGGCTAATAAATAAGCACTTAATAAGCTAACTAGTGAATTGCAAAAGCATATTCCTAAAGCCTATACTACAGGCTATCTAAAAAGTCTAATAGCCTTGATTTTATTCCTCAATTGAACCCCTAACTAGGCCTAAGATCAGCTGGTTTCAAAACAGATTTTTGCCTGGACTTTGACTTTCAGCTTGCAAACGAGAGTTGACTAATGTGAGATTCTCTTGTCCAATCCTGTCCCTAAATGCAACGCTAAGCTGGATTAAGTTTTAATTTACCTAAGTACAATATATAACTAACAGTATTAGAAGATTACACTAGCAGAACTTGATTGTGCAAACAGCAATGAAACAACAACCCAATTTTTGACTTTTAAGTAATAATTAACTAATATATGCACTACTTATACTAACTATGACTAGTACTTAACTGATTATGCGAAGGAAGCTACAATATCATCTCTAAACAGCCTAGTGCAGCTATATCCAAACACCCCTGACTGTTGACTGAAGCAACTAATATCCTCTCAGAATGCAACCTAAACGTAAACCAGGTACTAATACTAAATCGAAACAGAAAACTCAGACCTTAGGTGCAACTATCAGTTAACCATAACAGAAACACAAAACTCATATGAAAATTTCAAGCAGTAAAAAGATCCAATACCATCCAAGCACCCATCAATCTGCAAATTACACTAAGCTTATGATCTCTAAGCTACTCCATACCTGCCCAATTACCAAACTGATGCAATTACAAGCAATATGAACCTAAATGCAACTAATGAAAGTTATCCCTACTTAAATATCAATAATCCAACAAACCAAACTGATCCAATCACCTTATAATATGACTACTGATTTTTGATATACCAATGATTTAATGCTAAATGAAGCTTATACTACTTATGCAAATGATTATCTAAGCTATGTAAAGTTACTGAAAACTAATAAGACTGAATGATAAAAGCAGATGAACACTAAACTCAAAATAAGCTATCTTAACAAAAACAAATCAAAACAAATGAACAGTACTAGATAATCAAATTTAACAGTTAACTAATAAGCAATACAAATCGGCAAAGACTAAAAAGGAAACTTACTAGTCGCTTCTCAGCTAAACAGAGAAGCGTTCCCTCACAGCCTGTCTTTAAGACAGGCCAAACGCACCTTTTTGGCTGCCTTTAAACTCCTCAATAAGCTATAGCTTATTCCAATAAGCTAAGGTTGACCTCAGTTGACCAAAGAAAATGAACAAAGTTGAAGCAGATTTTAAGTGAAGTTCAAACTACTGATTGAATTAATAGGATTGAATTATTGTAAACTAAAAACAAATTTAAGCTAAATACTGAAAATTAAATTGAGATGAAATTGATTGAAATTTAAAATTTTATTAAAACATGAAATGGGAGTACAAATTTTGAAAACAGAAATACAATACTAAATTACCCTACTCCTATCCTATTCTAACCTAAATTCTAACTGAGATTACATGAGGTGAGGAGGGAGCTATTTATAGCTGTTGATGAGGGAAGTCCATGTCACCAATCCGTGTGGTGTGTTTGTTTGAGTCCCCTCTTAACCGTTTGATAACACTTGGTCCCCAATCTATTCTCCTCAGCCGTTGGATTGATTGATGTGATTTGATGCATCCTCCGTGTGTGCTTCTATTGGTCCACGCGTCCAAAACATTCCCTGACACCAGCTGTGTCTTCTAGAAACTCCCAATCATTGGGGTAATTTAATTACGAGGGGTAATTTGTTGGTTTTGGGTTTTAGGGTTCTTTGAACAGTAAAATTGCTGGGTATATGATGAATTTGGGGGGCGGGATAAAAAGGGTGTGAGGTTTTATTATTGTTTGGGTTGACCGGTTTTAATGGTTGACCGGGTCAAGGTTGGATGGGCTGGGTTATAATTTTAAGGGGTGGTGGGCTTGGTTATGACTTGGGCTAGGATGTAAGGGAATTTTATTAAGGGTCCGGTTGATTTGATTTTTAGGATTTAAGAGTAGTAAAATTAAAAGGACTAAAGTTGTAAACTTGCAAACCAAAGGGACCAAATCTGTAATAAATCCAAACTTTCTTCCAAGGGCTTTTGTTGTAATTCCCTGATTCATGAAGGACCAATTTTTACTTTTCTTCACATAATTTCTTCCAGGGACCATTCTTGTCAATATCCGAAAATGCAGGGACTGAACTCGCCTAATTATCAAACTTTACTCAGGGACCAAATATGTAACTTTATGAATTCCTGAGGGTTTCTTATGACATTCTGAGCTTTTCTTTATCATTTTGCTTCCCCGGTTCCGGCTTTAGACACTTTTCCATTCTCGTGCTCGTTTTTGTCGGTTTTGGCTTCGTTTTTGTTCATTTTTCTCATATCCGTACCTGCACATACACAAATACAAAAACATGCATTCTCTTGGCATTTTTTGTTAGTATTTGGTATTTTTGGTCTGAATTAAGGTCTAAAAAGGATGAGTGAATAAGCACTCATCAAAATCCCCCAGACTAAGGTATTGTTGTGCCCTCACGCAATGTCATCACCTCACGCTTAAAAGATAAATAATTTCAAAACCTCTCTTTACTGACGTTGTAAAGTAGCAATGATGTTCAAGAGAGATAGTAAAATCATTTATTCTCAAAAACGCTCCGTTTTCCGATTTTCATGAATAACAACTATTACTACTCTTTTTGTACTTTTTCATTTATATATGTGACGGTTTGCCTTGACTTTCATTATCAATTCTTATCTGTTGATAACTTTCAGGGTCAACGAGTAGAAACACTTCTCACAGAGAAGAGACCGTACGGATAAAAATCGTCATCCTTGATTTTTCACAAGCTCCCAAACTAAGCGTAAAATCGAAATCATTGTTTATCAGAAGTTAGATGCTAACACTGCCCACAAAAGTTACTTGTGTATTACCTCTTGTCCCCAGGTCCTAAGTTTTGTATCTAAAGATTTTAATTTGTGAGAAATGAATTGCTTCATATTTTCTCGTTTCGATATTTGTTAGTCCGATAAGAGCACAAAATTTGAACGCTAAGTAGTTTCCAAACTTTCCCTCGAAAACCCCTGCATACAGAAATCGGGTCCACATGAAGGTCTCTGATTTAACACGATTTGTAGGGGCTCCCTTTTTATTTACGACCGAGACATACCATGTTTGATACCCGAAACGGAAGCTTTTTATTAGGGAAACCCCCGGAGTCGAAGTTTGGCATTTTTGCATAATCATAAGCACTTTAATAATACTTTTGTCCTTAGTCCTTTATTCTTTTACAGTCAACGGTTTATGAGCCGCCAAGATGTAAGAGCTTTATTATGACTTTGGATTTCTATCCGCTGCTTTTTTATAGCTTTGGATTCCTCTGCCTTTTTATTTGGCTTTGGACTATTATTATTGATATTCATAACTATATGCCAAACCCCGAGTCCTACGGCCTTTACTAAGATCACAACATCGGCTGCGAACCGGCAAGATGCAATAGTCTATTTTACCGTAACACTGGCAGTACCCCTATGTGTACCAAACCCCCATATGCAGAGATTTTGTTGGGAATGAGAAAAAACTAAGTATTGCCCAAACCGTATACCCTTAATTAATCCTAGACATCTATTTATCTATTGGTGACGTTGCTGATGGGAACAAGGAGGCCACAAGTACCTCTCGTGGGTTTTTTAAATCCCAGTAATGCGATCCGTGTATAGCACGAAACTTCTAAATAAACTCTATCATTCCTCGATCTCCACAAATTTAAAATCCCAAATAATGAGATCCGCGGATGCTTAGCCATAATCTTTTGATTATTTTGGTTAAGGGAAACAAGCTAGGGCTCAACACGCCCGGTCAAGTCGGAACATTTATTTCTACTCTCGCCGGTAGGAAAGTCAAAACAAGGTGTCAAAACTTATTATTCATATCATATATCTATATTTTTTTCATTTTTTCATTTTTCATTTTTTTTTTTTTTTTTTTTTTTTTTTTTTTTTTTTTTTTTGCATAATAAAAAGGTGACAAAAATTAAAATTTTTGGTGGAAAACGGAGTTGCGTAAGTTAACAGCTCAGACGATGGTACAGGTCAAATCGAATCGAAGATTCACCCCCCCCAGACTAAAGTGAAACATTGTCCTCAATGTTTTAAGGGTACGGGTAATCCTACGTAAAATCTAAGGCCGTTTATTAAGTATGCCAAGAGATAAACGTTAGTCGATAAGATTTTGGATATGGTGAATTTCCGAAAGAGCAGCGAAGAATGAGACTCGAGTGGAGAGAACGACAAACCACGAGCACGAGAGTCCTCAAACTTCGGAGAAATTCCTGAACATTCATAAACAACCACGAAAACACAAGTTTGGAAAGGGTCGCCCCCCTCACGTCACGTTATTAAAGAAAATAGAAAATAAAGAAAATGAAATGGATAAGCATGGGGTGCCTCCCACGAAGCGCTTGTTTTTGTTCACCGAGTCACATGAGCTTGACTCGATCCCCGAATTAATTCGTCCTTGGGGAGAGCAGATGGAGAATCAATACTGCAACAGACACCCGACACAAACGGAGATGCCGGGGTCAAAAACGGTATCCTCACTCCCGGTGGAGTGGAAAGAGGAAATGAGGGTATAAGCAAAGAACGGATAAAACACCCAGATGATAAAAGCAAAGTCGATTTCTGAATCACGGGTGGGTTGGGTGGGTAAAATATCAAGCACAGGATTATCAGTCTCGTCCACCACTCCAAAAATTTCTTCATTCGTATTTGATTCAAAATCTACATCCGGTGGTTTCGCCGGTGGACGAGAAGATGGTAAATCGGAAAGAATATTACTTCGTAGGTTATCCTTGTCATTCTCAATACCCGGTGGTATCGAGTCACCCGTAGCAAGAAATAGATCGTCATCCTCAAAAAGAGGGTCACGTAACGGATTATCGGAAATAAGCACAAATTCAATATTAAAATCAAAACACTCATAATCCGGAAGAGAGAAATAAGCATGAATAGTGGGATTGCCACTACTCGTCTCTTCAAATCGAAAAATTTCAAGCTCGGGTAAGAAATCAATAAAAGAAGTCGGAGGATCTTTCAACGCCTCGATCTTAGAAATGAGAAGATAAACTTTGGATAATTTGTCACGAAGAGTTTCATCTTGGATTTCCGCATCATCATCTTCTTCATCATTATCATCATTGATATCTCCACAAGAATCATCATCACTCGTAGTATACTCATTGTGAGAGTCGGAATAACTTTCAACTTCATCAAACTCTTCATTGCTCGTCGGAGAAGATAACGGTTCTTCATTCAATAATTCCTCAATTAAACGAATGTCTTCCTCAGGATCAAAATTAGTATCATCAGCTATCGTCGGATTAGAATTAGCAAGACAAGCTTCGATTTCGTCTAAAAAGACATCACTCCTCTCAACCGGTGTGAAAGACGGATAGGAAGAATCAGAAACAATTTCAGAATCACCATTAAAAATTTCCCCGGACTCACTTGGGATTGGGACGAGGTTCTCAACACTAGACTTATTGAATTCGTCCGATTCCGTTGCCGGAATAGTGTTTAGATGCTCGTCCCCCATTTTTAGAGAGTCCTCGGATTCTTCGGAAGAAACAACGGACGTTTTGTTAGGATTAAGAACGATTGTAATTGTGGAATCATCGTCGTCGTCGTACATACAACACTCACAAAATTTAGATTTTCGTTCTTCGGTAAGAAGTTCTTCCATCGATTTCACTTGAGGCTCGGAAGTATGCGTATAACGATTAGCCACCAATTCTTTTAACTTCTCGATCATGGATTTAATTTCACAAATATTATTAGCAAAATCGGAATTTTGTGGGGGTTGGTTAAAACCATGAGAATCGTAACTTGAATTCGGCTCACAATAAAAATTTTCAAACGATCCCCCACAATTTTCAAAATTCGATGAATCACCATTAAAATAAGGTACTTGCTCATAAAAGTTTTGAAAAGGATGATTAAAATCGTTTTGAGGATAATTATCAAAACTCGTATCACAAGCGTAAGACGTTTCAGCACTTGGGGCGTAACATATACAATTCGCGTATCCACATTGATTACAAAAACATTGCCCACACGGTAATCCCTCGTCGGATGGATTTCCACAATTAAAGCAAGTGAACGGAGACGGCGGTGGTGTTGGATAGTAATCGGGAACGTTTTGAAAATTTGTGTTTCGAACATACTCGGGAGTATTACAAAACAAACAAACTCCATCGTGAATATTGTTACCACATAGTTCGCACGTACACCAAACACATGAACCTTCAAAGAATGATTCACCACATTTAAAACACATCGGATCCATAAGTGAGAAAGTGAAAGAATTATCGGTTTAGAGGGTTAAAGAAGAAGAATCAAATTATAAGAGGATAAGAAGATTATTTTTGGTTTTTAATCAAAATAAAAGGAAAATCAAAAATGGAAAAGGAAAATCTTTTTGTATTTTTATTTTTGGAAAACAAAATTCAACAACTTAAAACTTTTATTTTCTTTTGTTTTTTTTTTTTTTTTTTTCAACGTTACGTTAATCGTAAACCGTTTCCCTTAATCTACTCGCGACGGAACGGGAGAGAAGAATGGATCTCTCTTCAGCTTGCAATTTAATGTCAAAGCTATCCGTATTTTCCGCTTATTCGGTCGTAGAATTAAAGTAATCCGACTCGCAACTAATTTCACGCGTAGTTATGTTGTTAAGCTTTGGTTTACAACGCCCTTTCTTTCGATCGGAACGAGGCTGTAACTTTATTATTTTTTTGGTATTTTTGAAAACACTTTAGGAAAAGTGTTTTTGATTTTTCAATATTTATATATAATATATACAAAATAGAGGAAGGCTTATCAAAACACAATTTTTCAAAAACGAATATTCAAAAATTCACTTCAACCTTCCCCGGCAGCGGCGCCATTTTTGATAAAGTTCTTTTTGTAGTATAGTTTTTTAAACCGAAGAAATGCTTTAGGAAAGTATTTCCCCGGGTCGTGTCCCAGCGAAGGTGTGAATGGAATTCTGAATTCCCGTTTCGTGAAATCGTGTCGTGAAAAGTGGTAAAAAGTGAAATTGATGAAATTACACTAATGATAAGTAAATGAATCACAATTAATCAACTAAACACAATATTCAAATAAGGCAACTAGAAACGTAACGTAAAATCGAAAACCGTAAATTTAAACGTAAAATAAACGTCAACGCGCGAAATAAAACGTGAATTTTAAGCTATGCTACTCCTACGGACTTGGAAATAATTTTGAAAAGTCAAAAATGTTAAAAGAAAATTTTGAGAAAAAGAAAAATATTTTTTTTGTCTTTTTATTTATTTATTATGAATTAAAAACTAATTAAACTAATTAAAAATGAAAAGAAAATGCAAATAAATTGAGAAAAATGCAAAATAAATTTCTAAAATTCTAAAATAACTAAAAATAATTTTCTAATATTTTTTTTTTATTTTTCTGGGGTTTTTCTGATTTTTTTGTATTTTTTTAGTAATTAAAAAGTAATTAGAAATGATTAAAATTGAAAATAAAATAAGAAAAATAGCAAATGAGCTCAGAAAAATATGAAAATTTCAGGGAAAATCTAAAATAATGTTTAAAAGCTAAGAAAAATAAAAAATCTGAAAAATAGGTACTGTAGCTACACTTTGCTTTGAAAACAGCTTAAGACAATGTGCTTATTAATAAGCAGTTTGACCAAAGATTGACCAGAACTTAAACCAATGTATTTTTGACTAAAAGAAACTTATTGGAAAGGATTTGAGACCAGCTATCACTCAGAAACACAGATTAAGGCACAATTAGATATAATAAGCAATGCGAGAAAGGGCAATAAGCTGATACAAATAAGCAATAGGCACCAATCAACTGAGAACAACTACTTATAGGTACTATTTAACTCAGAAAAGCCACAAATCATAGATTTAAACTACTAAAGTACACTAGCAGGTAAAAATATTGAAATCAGAAAATCAGCTCAGGCACCCTACTAGACGGCTAATAAATAAGCACTTAATAAGCTAACTAGTGAATTGCAAAAGCATATTCCTAAAGCCTATACTACAGGCTATCTAAAAAGTCTAATAGCCTTGATTCTATTCCTCAATTGAACCCCTAACTAGGCCTAAGATCAGCTGGTTTCAAAACAGATTTTTGCCTGGACTTTGACTTTCAGCTTGCAAACGAGAGTTGACTAATGTGAGATTCTCTTGTCCAATCCTGTCCCTAAATGCAACGCTAAGCTGGATTAAGTTTAAATTTACCTAAGTACAATATATAACTAACAGTATTAGAAGATTACACTAGCAGAACTTGATTATGCAAACAGCAATGAAACAACAACCCAATTTTTGACTTTTAAGTAATAATTAACTAATATATGCACTACTTATACTAACTATGACTAGTACTTAACTGATTATGCGAAGGAAGCTACAATATCATCTCTAAACTGCCTAGTGCAGCTATATCCAAACACCCCTGACTGTTGACTGAAGCAACTAATATCCTCTCAGAATGCAACCTAAACGTAAACCAGGTACTAATACTAAATCGAAACAGAAAACTCAGACCTTAGGTGCAACTATCAGTTAACCATAACAGAAACACAAAACTCATATGAAAATTTCAAGCAGTAAAAAGATCCAATACCATCCAAGCACCCATCAATCTGCAAATTACACTAAGCTTATGATCTCTAAGCTACTCCATACCTGCCCAATTACCAAACTGATGCAATTACAAGCAATATGAACCTAAATGCAACTAATGAAAGCTATCCCTACTTAAATATCAATAATCCAACAAACCAAACTGATCCAATCACCTTATAATATGACTACTGATTTTTGATATACCAATGATTTAATGCTAAATGAAGCTTATACTACTTATGCAAATGATTATCTAAGCTATGTAAAGTTACTGAAAACTAATAAGACTGAATGATAAAAGCAGATGAACACTAAACTCAAAATAAGCTATCTTAACAAAAACAAATCAAAACAAATGAACAGTACTAGATAATCAAATTTAACAGTTAACTAATAAGCAATACAAATCGGCAAAGACTAAAAAGGAAACTTACTAGTCGCTTCTCAGCTAAACAGAGAAGCGTTCCCTCACAGCCTGTCTTTAAGACAGGCCAAACGCACCTTTTTGGCTGCCTTTAAACTCCTCAATAAGCTATAGCTTATTCCAATAAGCTAAGGTTGACCTCAGTTGACCAAAGAAAATGAACAAAGTTGAAGCAGATTTTAAGTGAAGTTCAAACTACTGATTGAATTAATAGGATTGAATTATTGTAAACTAAAAACAAATTTAAGCTAAATACTGAAAATTAAATTGAGATGAAATTGATTGAAATTTAAAATTTTATTAAAACATGAAATGGGAGTACAAATTTTGAAAACAGAAATACAATACTAAATTACCCTACTCCTATCCTATTCTAACCTAAATTCTAACTGAGATTACATGAGGTGAGGAGGGAGCTATTTATAGCTGTTGATGAGGGAAGTCCATGTCACCAATCCGTGTGGTGTGTTTGTTTGAGTCCCCTCTTAACCGTTTGATAACACTTGGTCCCCAATCTATTCTCCTCAGCCGTTGGATTGATTGATGTGATTTGATGCATCCTCCGTGTGTGCTTCTATTGGTCCACGCGTCCAAAACATTCCCTGACACCAGCTGTGTCTTCTAGAAACTCCCAATCATTGGGGTAATTTAATTACGAGGGGTAATTTGTTGGTTTTGGGTTTTAGGGTTCTTTGAACAGTAAAATTGCTGGGTATATGATGAATTTGGGGGGCGGGATAAAAAGGGTGTGAGGTTTTATTATTGTTTGGGTTGGCCGGTTTTAAGGGTTGACCGGGTCAAGGTTGGATGGGCTGGGTTATAATTTTAAGGGGTGGTGGGCTTGGTTATGACTTGGGCTAGGATGTAAGGGAATTTTATTAAGGGTCCGGTTGATTTGATTTTTAGGATTTAAGAGTAGTAAAATTAAAAGGACTAAAGTTGTAAACTTGCAAACCAAAGGGACCAAATCTGTAATAAATCCAAACTTTCTTCCAAGGGCTTTTGTTGTAATTCCCTGATTCATGAAGGACCAATTTTTACTTTTCTTCACATAATTTCTTCCAGGGACCATTCTTGTCAATATCCGAAAATGCAGGGACTGAACTCGCCTAATTATCAAACTTTGCTCAGGGACCAAATATGTAACTTTATGAATTCCTGAGGGTTTCTTATGACATTCTGAGCTTTTCTTTATCATTTTGCTTCCCCGGTTCCGGCTTTAGACACTTTTCCATTCTCGTGCTCGTTTTTGTCGGTTTTGGCTTCGTTTTTGTTCATTTTTCTCATATCCGTACCTGCACATACACAAATACAAAAACATGCATTCTCTTGGCATTTTTGGTTAGTATTTGGTATTTTTGGTCTGAATTAAGGTCTAAAAAGGATGAGTGAATAAGCACTCATCAGGTATGAATAACTCGTACAGTGTGTGCGTAAAACAACATGTATAGTGAATATGCACCTATGATGAAATGATGAGATGCTATGATGATGTGGTTATAGTCTAGGGTCCAAGATACATCCTAGTTCGCTATAACCTTAGCTCTGGTACCAATCTGTCACACCCCCAATTTACCTGAATGGCAGCGGAATAGAATACCTGGGGGTGACGGTCATAGCACCATAGTTACAGTTATATTGAACGACCTAAAGTGTCGCTTAGAAAATACAGCGTTTGATCATTAAAACATTCAGAGTTAACAAAGCTTAGGTCCCAAAAGAGTTTGCCAATATGGTTAAAATAAGTTCAACAAGATTCAAACGTTTCATAAGTGCAGAAAATATGGTGAGACGCGTCGACTCCGCGACTCCATGAAGGTCCAAATGTATGCAATATGAGCTACCTTAATAACCTGAGAAATACATTGCGAAAACGGTCAACATAAAGTTGGTGAATAATCATAGGTTTATAAGTTAAATCGTATGTACAATAACCACAAGTATAAAGTAAAGTACTAAAATGTCTAAAGTGCTACATTGTCTCTTAAGCTCATGGCACCGAAGCTCGACGTACTAAAATTGGCCCCAAAGGAGTGTTTATCAGGCACTCTAAATATTCAGACATGAAATGCATTCGTTTTCCTTATGGAGCAACCCAAACACGAATGGAGGAGTCACCCTCGATAGATCTATCCACTCACTTTCGCTTGGCAATATAATTAACGGTCCATGATAATAAAGGGGACTTGAAGTGATAGTACTAACAACTTAAGCAATGTATGGAATTTAATACTTGGGCATGTACAAAAATAATTGTGCAATGTATTCTCCCCCGTGGGATTTAAAATCAAATAAGTCCTAAAAACGGGGCTATGAAGACTCACCTGGAGTGATAGTACAAAGACGGTACAACGATGGTAAAGTAATCGGGACAATGAGGCGCGAACACTAGCCGCAACCTAAATGAATAATCGTGATCTAATTTAGATCATGCCGTGATGTAAATGAATGCACATGCACATGATACCTATACCACTCGTAACTTGGAAATACTAGTTATCGTCAAATAAAATACTTTCCATACTTAGGAAAAATAAGTCCAAATAGAGCTATAAAACTTGTCGTAATATATATCGTATAAAAAATGTTAGTGTTATATTCCTCGTCTCGAAAACCTTAAAATAACATCGTTAAGTCGTATAAATATTCTTTTGGGTCATACGTATTTCATTTGTTAAGAATATAGTCCTTAGTAACGTTTCTAGAAAATATACCATTTAGTGCGTAGGTTATTATTTTTATTTGTGACCAAATATATATATATATATAGTTTTGACGATCTTAAAACGCGTATAACTTGGTCGTTTTAGGTTCATTTTCCTCGTTCTTTATATTCACGGATTCGTTTTAGTATGTAGTAATATATTTTTGATAACTCGGCTCCTCTAGGTTACGTTTAACACCTCTTTTTGCCCGTCGAAAACTGTCAAACAGCATGCAGTTTTTAGAAAAAAATAGTTTTCGTCGTTAAATTTACAAAAATCATATCTCCTTCGTTATAAGCTCGTTTTAATCCGTTCTTTCGCCAAAAGTTTCGTTTTTGAAAGTATTTTCTAAATCTTTGGTCAAAATTTAACCACCCTCAACTGATTTTCCCACGAAATAAAAATAGGGACAGTAGGTATTTCTATTGTTTCAAAAATCATTTCTAGGGTTTTAATCTAGTTCCATCTTCAATCAAACCACTTTCAATCACCACAAAACTAGTCTAATCCTACCATACACCTTCTTAGGGTGTCATGGGTTCCTAAACATCATAAACCAAGTAGATCTAACAAGGATCTAACCTTATACACTTTCTAGGGTTCAAAAGTTGTAAGTTTGTAAAATAAAGTGGTATAAATAACATTTGCATGTAAATCTTGTATAAGAATCATATGAACATAATTAGAACTTGGTAAAATTATAAAAATGAGTTTGACATACTTACTTGAAAGATTAGAGAGTTTTTTATGAAAGATACTTAATTATCCTTGAGGTTTTTATTTCAAAACCTTAACTAGGATACTAATGGGACTTGTAAAATTACTTGATCTTGAAAAATCTTTGTTCCTTGTTTCTCCTTGGTGCTTGGCCGGATCCAAAAGGAAGAAAGAAAAGAGAAGAAAACTTTCTATTACTTCCTAGATCTATGTGTTGTATGTTTATTTGAAATGTTAAGAATAGATATTTATTGGAGACATGAATGACTAGCCATAAATGAATTTGGTGAATGTTAGTCAAAGTGTAAGAAAGTGAGATGGGGAGGGAGGCGTGTAAATGGATGGAGAATGGAAGAAAAATGAGATTTTTGACTTTAAGGTGTAAGATTTAGAAAGATATTGTGTAGTTATTATTAGTTTTAGAGGATACCGGGTACCGAGTTAACTAGAAATAAATTTTAACGGAGTTAACTGGGACATAATAAAGTCATAAAAATTGTAAAAATATGTTGGGTACAAGTATTGAGTGTTTAGATAATTATTATTTAGTTTCTACGAAAACCGTCGTAATTAAATTAGGCGTACGATACGAAATAAATAAATTTCCAAAACGCCGGGTAAATTAATATTATAATTTTTATATTATTAAAATGAATATAAAAATATATTGGGATCATAGTCGGGTGTGTCGGACATGTTAGTCACATTATTGGTCGCGCGTTATCGTTTATTTAGAAATAGATATACGTAAAAAGTAAATTTATACCAAAAGTATTAATTTAAATATCATACGAGTGGAATAGTATGCAAGTGCCATAATGATAAGATGAAGACTATTTCTAGTCCGTACGAAGTGTCTCAATGATAATGCATGAATTCGCTCCTGAACCAATACGGTTACGCGAATTTGAATACTCGTAACTAAATTTACGATGACATGAGTAATGCACGTGAATAGTGGAATTTCTTCCGGAAATGAATAGTGTCAAGTGAATAGTAAAATTTCTGAACACTTCTCAGAATGTCAAATTGACCTCAAAAACGATGAATAGTAAATGATGAATAGTAAATTGTCGAGGTTTGGAAAAATGACCGGAAATTACGAGTTGTGACAACTTCTTCACACCTATTTACTTCACACCTATCTTCTTCACACCTTTCTTCTTCACACCTATCTTCTTCATTTCAATCTACTTCACACCTATCTTCTTCACAACTACACTACTTCACTACTAATCAACTTCTACTTCCTACACAACTTCTATTTCTTCTAACCTACTTATTACAAACACAACACAACTTCACAAATGAAATATATATATATACACTATGCACAACTACTCTTCAATACTTCTTGAACTTAGTTGTAAAAGGAGTGTTCTTCTTTTGCACTTTGGATGAGGATGGATGATGAGGGATTGAATCACTTGAAACAAGGATTAATATACAAATGATCAAAGGGTTTTAGAAGATGTTTAGAGAGTTTGAGATCTGAAAATTTCGTGCAAAAGGTGAGGCAAAATTCCAGAATTGAGGTGGTATTTATAGGTAACAAATTCTGACAGAGGAGCGTTGCCGGTCCCCTTAAATCAAGGCCGGCCCCCTTAAAATTAAGAGGACCGCCCCTTATAATTAAGGGGGCCGCCCAGCTGTAACGGCCAAAATTTTTGTTTTTTAGTGGGGAAAGTTTATTTGGTGAAAAACTAACTAATTTTAGTTAAAAATTTGAAATCATATATTTAGTATGATTAAAACATTTTTCTTTATTACCAAAAGTGTTTTTCAAAAATATATAATAAGTTTATATAATTAAATAAACTTTGTATTAGTTAATTAAATACCCCTTTGATCATGAGATGTATTAAACACTTGTTTATCCATACCTTAAGTGATTAAGTTGGATATAGTGATATAAACTAGCTTAATACTTGTTTACGCAGTAATCTTACGTTTGATGAGTTTACATTTTGTGATCGTCAAAATATAGAGATATCGAAAAAAATAAATAACGTTTTCATACATTATTTATGTCAACATTATAGCCAAGGCATCCAATGAGGTACTTTCCGAAACCGAGTACTTTAGTGATGAAAAACAATCATTAGATGAAAAAGTCCTAGATAATGAATATAATAGGTTATGCAAATTAGGTCAAAAGGTTATAGCTAAAAATAAGTCACTAAAACATATTAATAATCTATTAGAAAGTGAAGTACTCGAATTAAAAATTAAACTACAACATTTGGAAAAAGAAAAAGAAGTTTTTATAGAATGTAAAACATGCTTAGAGGTCAAAAATGAAAACGAAAAATTTAAAGATAAAAATTTTCAAACTTGACAAGTTTAAAAATGATAGTAACTCACTTAAGAAAATAATAAGTGTTCAAGAAACTTCGGGAGATAAAACCGGTCTAGGATTCACCTAAACTAATGTTTCAACTAGTGAAATTAAAAATATAAAGTTTGAATGTTAATCTAGTAAACAAAAACCATTAGAGTCAAAACCTAAGTATATACTTATAAAAGATAGAAAAATACCTATTGCGAGTGATGAGGAAGTAAAAAGTTTTTATAGACCATTATTAAAAGTCAAAACTGGATTTTCTAAATCAAAATTAAGATCTAAAACTCCACCTCCAAATAGACCAAATAATCCTCATCCTCGGTCTAAAACCCCTCAACCTAGAAGAAACCAAAATAGACAAAACTACTATAATACTAGTCATCAAATGTGGAATTATCAACCAAGTTACAATCCTTGGGGAATATTGCCACCATACATGCATCCTAGCCAAATGTTAAATATGTTTGGACCAAACAACTTTGGACCAATCAGACAATGGGGACCAAGTGGCTAAGTTGTCAATCTTTGAAGAAGTTGGAATCTCATCTACAAATGACTTCTATAAGTCAACATAGTCACTTGAAGTGCTTGAAGAAAATCCATTGAAGACTAAAAGGTACACGTCTCTTTTAAGTTCATCGCTATAATTTGCATGCTTAGATATTTGATTAGTTAGATTAATGCTTAGCTATACATATATATTGTTTGTAACTCTTATACATATATACGTACATAATAACTTATATACTTGTTACCTAGAAACATCATTAGTTGACTCTCCTAGGAATAAAATGAAATTGTTCATTATCAAACAAAATAGAAAATGGAAATCTTCTATATCCACTAATAGCAAACTCATGGTGATGAAGTGAAATGAGTTAAGTGGATTAATCGTTAATATAGAAGTAGGATTAGATCCCTTGCGTAAGAAAACTATGGATGAAACAAGCTCTCGTAGACTATGCTATAAAGTTAGATAAGTGTGCAATAACAAAGGAGCTATAGATGTTTGGATATGCCCTATTCAACACTCTCGCATCAAACATGTAGAATTACGTCATCACTCACTTAAGATCATATGTTATGTAGAAAAGGATAGCATATGACAATAGGCTTAACCAATCCTCTTGAGCATGAGATATTTAATAAGCATCTTTTAAAATCTATGATTAATGATATTTGTTGTCAAAAATCTAATATCTCTAAAAATATGAAAAAACCTCACATTTTGGAAAATAGTTTTTCAAATGACTATCCCACTTTTCAATAACATGTTTTCACTATCAATATCCACAATTTTGTTTTGATCAAAACCAAAGATTGTGAAAATTCTCTTTACCTTTCATTAACACATTTTGAAGTAAAACCCAATCTATTTTATTCAAATAACTCTCACATCTACATGAAAACCTACTTTCAAACATTGTTGAATAATGCTAAAAACGTCTCTTTAAATCATCCATGGTGATCTCATATTTGTCATCTATATTTATATAAATGACACTTATAAGTGAACTAAATTAAATCAAGAGGACCATGGTTTGTCTATTAAGACTTTGTTTGTAACAAGTCTAGAAATCCATGCTATCATAACTACCCACTTATTGCACATTGATGCACATTAGGATTAATCCCCCTACTTATGTAGTTATGAAATACTTGATGATTTCTTATTGTTTCCTAGCACTTATATTTTACTTGCTTGATGAGTATGTTTGCATGCTAGATGAAATTGCTTGTTTACTTAATCTCTTTGGTTAACATGCTTTGGCTACATATTTGCCTACATAATTAGTATATGCTTAATTGCCTCAAAGAGTTGGACTTGTTTGAAACAAAAAACACAACCTTTCTGCAATTCACTACCAAAAACTTTTCTAGCAATCTGGGAATCACCAGATGGGCGGTCCCCTTAAATCATAAGGCGGCCCCCTTAATTATTAAGGGGACCGGCCTCCAATTAAGGGGACTGGCCATCTGATGGTCGGAGGTTCCTGTTTTCTTTTTCTACTTTTTAGCCCATTTAAGCCAACACTTCCCAAAATTCACAAACCCATTTTATCCTAAACCTTCTATCAAAGTTTATACATCCTTAATCACACAAATCCTACATTATAAACACTCTCATTCCTCTCAATCTCTACTCATCTCATCATGTCCTCTCCCATTAAACCAAAAACCAACAAGAAACCCGTTTGGAGAAGAAAGCCTAACTTTCATTAAAAGCCCGTCAAACCAAATGATGTTGTCAAACATCCAACACCAAATTCCTCCTATGTCTTCAACCTTACATACCTAACACCTCACTCTCCTTCTCACCAACATTACATATCAAAAACCTTTACTCACCCATATCCTTCTACATTACACTCAAACCTCATAATCTTTACACACTCAAACCTCATATTCTTCTACCTTACACTCAAACCTCGAAACCTTTACACGCTCAAACCTCATAACCTTTACTCACATCAACCTCAAATTTCATCTCCTAGTGCACCTAATGCACCATTTATAACACCTTCCTACCAAGAAATCTCTTCCATGAACATCGCTCTTTCACTCTCACCAATCACATCACTTGATACTCATTTTCCATCTTCACCAATAACTCCACCTAGTCATCCTCACAAAAAGATTCAACCATATAACCATTCCCTACACTCTACAAAGTGTGTCATCACCACTAGAACTTAACCCATGAAGGTCAAACCGTATTTCATGATACACAAACCTCATGTTCACTCAAATGAAACCTTTCTCAAACCTCATCTGAATAACCAAACATCCATTCTTATTCCAAAAAATACACCTTCATCTCACCCACATTAGTCATATGAAGAGCATGCTCAATCTCAAAACAACAATCCCTAATAACAATCACACTCCACCATCATCACCTTCCTCCGAACACTTGAAGTTCATTAAAGAACTTATGGAAGCCCATAAGCTTTGTGCTCTTCTTGCCTTACACCTTGCTCAATGCAACTTGGAACAACTTTCCTATAGCTCTCCTTCATCACCCCACAACTTGAAACAAGTTACAAAACATGTCAACAATTTTCCTTGTTGCATCTTTCTCCAAAAACAAACCATCTCATTGAATGAACACTTCACTTGGATTGATTATCTTCTCACTAGATCTCATCCAAAACCCTCGTTTGAACAACATCCAATCTCTCTATCAACCTCTTCCGCTCCTAACTCTACACCTCTAAACTCTCCACCACCAAACTCTCCAACACTTATGCACCCAAACATACACCTCCATTAATCCAACAATCTTACCCTAACTTAACCATTTTCATTCCAAACACTCAATCATCAACCATCTAAGCATAATATATGCTTATGATTTTCACCTTCAAATAAGTATCAACCAACCTCTTGTTACAAGCAAGTCCGATGGCTCTCTTTGGCAAATCAGGATCTTTAACATAATCACTTTGAATTAATTGTTATGTATCCTTAATATTTGTTTGCTATGCTTGTTATTTGTATATTGCATATTTTTCTATGTATGCTTGAGCTTCTAAAATTTTTGCAGCCAAGATTCTCATTGCTCGATTCCTTAGTGCCCTCGAACGAGGGGGAGCACACATCAAGGGGGAGCTTTCATCCCGTCTAACTTCATTTATGAAGCTAGTCGGCATAACCTTTTTGATTCTACAAAAAGGGGGAGGAGTGAATATAAACTCACTAAATACACGTCTAAAAATTAATTTTTAGACTTGATGAGTTTAGGTTTTGTAATCATAAAAAAGGGGGAGATTGTTGATATAAATAATGCCTAAAAACATTATTAACATTTATTGACATCTCTATGTTTTGATAATCACAAAACGTAAACCCATTGAGCTAAAAATTATGACGTAAACAAGTATTTAGTGATAAATATTCTCTTTACATCCAAATAACTTAAGGTATGCATAAACAAAGTGTTTATTGCATTCTATGATCAAAGGAACAATTTTCATAAACACTAGACTTTTTATAAAATGTCACAAAACATTTTATATCTTTTAAAAAATCATTTTTGGAAATAAAAGAATATGTTTAAATCATTATAAATATATGAATTCAAATTTTCAACCAAAAATGGTAAAAATGTTCCAGAAAAAACTTCCCCAATAAAAGACAAATTTTATGGCCGTTTTGGGAGGGCGGCCCCCTTAATTGTATGAGCAGCCCCCTTAATAATTAAGGGGACCAGCCACGCTCCCAAACAGTATTTTTTCCCCTATAAATACTGGCTCAAATCTGGAATTTTTTTCTCACCTTTTGCACTATAAACTTTCTGATCTAAATCTTCTATACCATTCTCTTAAACCCTTTGATCATATAATCATAAGCTTTTGTTTCTAAGTGATCCAAGCTTCAACCTTTCAAGTGCAAGAGAAGAATACTTCAATCCTTCAAGACAAGAAGTATTACAACTTGTTATGACTTCCACATCCAAGTTGTTTGTGCATCATCACTTGTATAGTTTTCATCCATTTGTGCATTAGTTATGAATATTGGTTAGATAGAAGTAAACATAAGGAGTTAGGCTAGTAAGGTGTGTAGGTAGAGAAGTTGTGAATTGATTATGGTGTGCAAGTAGTATAGGTGTGAAGAAGAAGTAGTGTGATTAGGTAGTGCTTAGGTGTGAAGAAGTTGTGAAGTAGTTGTGAATAAGTTGTGAAGTAGTTGTGTAGAAGTTGTGAAAAAGGTGTGACGAAGTTATGGTGTGATAATTGGTGAGTAAGGTTTTCTCTGCCATAAAGGAGCTTGTTGACATAGTGAAGAAAACTCTTGAGTTTGGTGCTCGGGGAGTGGAGTAGGGCAAGGAAGGTGTCCTTGTAGCCGAACCACTATAAATCTCTTGTCTCGCGGTTCGATCTTTCCATCTCTTACTTATTATCTTGCTTATGTCGTTATTAATTTTGTAGACGTAGACGTATATATTGTTGCTCATATAGTGCTAGTGTTGATTTCACTTAAAGATCAAACAAAAGTTTCATTCACAAAACAAAGTTTTTACAATCAAACTTAAAAGGTAACATACATGTAATTGATCATTTCGATCAAGTATAGTTTTCATACAAAATATAATTAAGGATTACAAAATAAACGTTTACTTACTTATCTCTCGTACATAGCTATAATAGTTTATATTATGCATGTGTTGATTTCACATACTTAGCTTACATTATTATTATTGTTCACACTTAGATATAGTTGTTCATATTGTTTAAGATTTGAGTTCACATAAGATCGAATTAAAGTTTGAAAAGTAAACAAGGTTTTAAAGCTAAACTAAAGTTTTCTAAAATATTAATAAGACGCTGAAACTATTCAAACCCCCCCCCCTTCTAGTTTTCCACAAGATCCTCCACAAGTTGTATTAGAGACAGGTTTCTGATACTTTGATTTAGAAGATCCAGAAGATTAAAGTTCTTGTTGCTGTCAAGATAATGGACATGGAAACTACTCAATCATCTTTCAATACTGCAAAGCTACCCATACTCAAGCAGAATGAGTATGACCTCTGAAGGCTCAGGATTGAGCAATAGTTTATGGTAAAAGATTATGCATTATGGGACATCATCAAGAATGGTGATACTTGGAAAGAATATACATCTGAAGTCACTAATGCAGCTGGCTCCAAGTCTACTAAGCTGAATACTGAGCCAGTGACAAATGATGAGAAGGCTAAAACGAGGAATGATCTTAAAGCCAAGCATCTCTTACTTATGGCTATGCCCAATGATCAAGTACTGAACTTCAGCAATTATGCAACTACCAAGGAACTCTTTGAAGCCATTGTTGAAAGATTTGGTGGGAATGAAGTCACCAAAAAAACACAGAAGACCTTATCAAGGCAAAACTATGAGAACTTCACTGCTGCAAGCAATGAAACTCTAGATCATGTTTTTAGCAAGTTGCAAAAGATCATTAGCCAACTGACTGTCTTGAAGGTTACCATTCCTCAAGAAAAATTAAAAATGAAGTTTTTAAATAGCTTGCCTGCTGAATGGCAAACTTATGTGGTTGTTTACTTACACAAGCCTGAACTTGAGAAGATGACAATTAATGACTTGTATAACAACCTAAAGATTGCAAAACCCAAAGTTAGAAAGACAGGAGGCACAAGCTCAGGATCAGGGAACATGGCATTCTTATCATATGCTAATGATGACAATTCTGATGAAGAGGATGATGGCACATATGTTAGTACTGCTAATCCTAGAGTTAGCACTATTAGCACTAAAGTTAGTACAACTGGTTCACAAACCAGTGGGGCTGGCTTAAGTGATGACACCATTTATGCTTTTCTAGCAAGCAAAGCTGATGATGCCAATGTATACAATGAAGACTTGCTTCAAATCTGTCACAACTCACCATTTCAGGTCATTTCCCAAACTTCGACATTTTACTATTCATAAATCACTATTCATCAAAAACACTATTTATTATTTTACTATTCATCATTTTCGAGGTCAATTTGATATTCTGAGAAATATTTGAGAATTTTACTATTCACTGAACACTATTCATTGTCGGAAAAGTTTTCACTATTCACTTGCATTACTCATTTCATCATAAATTTAGTTTACTGGTATCAAAATTCGCGTAACCGGATTGGTTTAGGTGCGAATTCATTTCATTAGTACTAAGGACACTACATACGGACTAGAGACAGTCTGCATATCATCATAACAGCATTTTCATGTTATACCGCTCTTAGGATTTTCAAATTTATATATTTGACATATTTAACGTTTTACGTATAATTATTTATAAATAAACGTTAACACCCGGTTTATAAACACGACGAATATATCTAAATATTCCCACAATGGTCCCGACATATTTTTATATCCATTTTATCTTCATAAAAGTTATAATATTCATTTACCCAGTATTTTGGAAATTTATTTTATTTATAACGTAAATTTATGAATATTACGACGGTTTTCGTGAAAACTAAACAATAATCACCCAATCACTCAGTACTTGTACCCAACATATTTTAATCATTCTTATGACTTTATTTTGTCCCGGTTAACTTTGTTAAAATTTATTTCTATCAAACCCGGTACCCGATTTTAACAAATAACACATATCTACACATATCCTACACGAATACCCTAATTAAATCAAAACTACCCCTACCCCCCCCCCCTTGCCCTCTTATGACCGGCCATACAAACACCCCTAGGCCACATGATTTATTTTTTTAACCTTAAGCTTTAAATACATATTAACTTAATATATAATTTTACCTAAATATCTAAAAACATAAAACACTAAACACTTATCAATATTTTGGATCAAAGTTGCTCATTTCTTCCTTTCTTTCTCTCTACCTCACGACATAACACAAGGAGCAAGATCAAGCCATTGTTTTTCAAAGATCAAAGCATAAAAGTTGTTCATTTTACCTTCCTTATTAAGAGTTTTGAAATATAAACTCAAGAATCACAAGGTTTTGCTTCATTTAATCACCTAACATTTCAAAGTAAGTTACTAAATTTATTTTCATGATTTCATCAAGTATTTACTTGTATCTTATGGTTTTCATGCTTAATTTCATGCACAAGCTAGCTATACCACTTTATTTTTGTAGACTTTTTGAACATACAAACCCTAGATTTTGATTTAGGTGTTCCTTTGTTAAATTAACTTGTTTAGTGATCATTAGGAACCCATGGCACCCTAAGAAGGTGTATGGTAGGATTAGTATAGCTTTGTGGTGTTTGCAAGAGATTTGGTTGAAGTAGAAACTAGTTTTGAACATGAAAAATGGATTTGTAACAAGTATATAAACATTCTGTCCCATTTTTGTAAATCCAGGAAAATCAGTAAACATAAAGGAAACTTTGGCAAAATTTTTAGAAAATACTTTCAAAAATGAATCCGTAGGCGAAAGAACGGATTAAAAAGAGTTTATAACGAAGAAGTTATGATTTTTGCAAGTTTATTGACGAAAATTATATTTTCTGAAAATACATGTTGTTGGACGTTTTTTGTCGGACAAAAAGAGGCTTTAGACGTAACCCGGAGGAGCCAAGCTTTCCAAAATATATTACTACATACTAAGACGTAACCGTGGATATAAAGAACAAGTCAAACGGACTTATAACGACAAAGATATTCACGTTTCAATATCGGCAAAACTCATATTAGTTTGACAGCTTTTGGAAATAATAACACCAAAACTACGTAGTAACTCTAGATTTCTAGAAATAATACCAAGTACCCAAATTCATAACTAATGAAGTATTAGTGATTACAAGTATATTTTTATCACTACAAGGCGTTATTTCAAGGATTTCAACACTAACATTGATACATACGATATATATATATATATATATATATATATATATATATATATATATATATATATATATATATATATATATATATATATATATATATATATATATATATATTTCAACTAGTTTTATTTTTCTAGTAGCCATATTTTCCTAAGTCTTGTAAAATGTATATTTTGATAACAACAAGTATTTTTTTCAAAGAGTAGAGTGGTATAGGAACATGTGCATGGACATTCATAACATCATTTGGTGATCTAAATTAGATCGTTCAACTTTCATATTAGGTTGAGGCAGCTAACCGTTCATTGTTGTTCATTTCACTTCATCACAGTATCATCAGTTTAAGGTGAGTTTTCATAGCCCCGTATACATTTTATGATTGTTTTCAAATCCCACGGGGGAGAATACATTGCACCATTTTAGTATGAGCCCAAGTATCAAAACTTATGTACATTGCTTAAGTAGCTTATCTGCCTTGTGATAAGTCCCCTATTATCATCATGAACCGTTAATTTGCCTATTAAGCGAGAGTGAGTGGATAGATCTATTGAGGGTGACGCCTCCATCCGTGGTAGCATTTACCAACTTTTGGCAGAACATTCAGGAGGGGCATACATTTCATCAGTCTAGCTTCGGTGCCATGAGCTTAAGGTCTATTGTACTATTTTACGTGACTTTGTCATGCACTTATACTTGTGGTGGCCGTACAACATTACATTTCATAAACCTATGATTATTCACCAACTTTATGTTGACCGTTTTCGCAATGTATTTTCAGGTAACTAAGGCATTATCATATTACATGCATGGAGTCACATTAGGATGTGCCAGGGATGACGCACTACATTTTGGATTTTTCATGCACTTGTGTAAATTATCGTTTGACATTTCATGGACTTGTTTTCTGTAAACGTTTCAACCTTTGGGACCTATGTTTTGTAACACTGGATGCTTTTAAATAAATCAAACGATGTGTTTTTCCAAACGACACTTTAGGTCGTTCAATATATCCTTGTTATGGTGCTATGACAGTTACACCCCAGGCATTCCATTCCGCTGCAAGTCAGGTAAATTGGGGGTGTGACAGATTGGTGCTAGAGCCAAGGTTATAGCGAACTAGGATGCATCATGATAGGGTTTATGATGTATATGATCCCTAGACTATAACCACATTTTCATAGCATCACATCATTTCATCATAAGTGCATGTTCATTGTTTTAGGTGATTCCATTATACGAGTTATTTATTTTATTTCACCTTGATTATCACAGAACCATGTCTTCAGACCCGAACGTTGTCATACTTTACTCTATCACAGACTCCGATGTTGAAGGCTCTATGGCTTATACTGCCTTTTCACCACCACCCATTCCTCTTGTACCTGTGTTGCCACTCTCGGCATCAGGTGAGGAAACCGAGCCTTTTTAGGAGGATGAGACTGCTCCTACTCCTCATGTTTCCCCTATTGCACCACCTGAGATTACCCGTGCACCCACTGACACATCACCCTCTGCTACCACTATTCCATCAGAACCTAGACTTATGTTTCCCCGTAGGAAGACGACTATAGGTCCTAGTAAGAAAGTTTGCCCTGCTACATCTACCTTTAGGATCCCTGCTATTCCTATGTTACCCACACCACCACCAGCCATACCCGCTACTACATCCATATCTACTTCACTATTGCCGCTTAGGAAGCGTGCGAGGTTTACTACACCAGCTTCACGTACTACAGAGACTTCTTACATTCCACCACCACCAGTATACCATGTAGGTGAGAGTTCGAGAGCAGCTGCTGCTATGGAGCCTACAGATGTTACATTAGAGGATCAGTTAGGGGCTCAGCAGGAGCAGGTTGATAGTTTGGGTTATAGGGTTGATGAGGATATCACTACTCGACTTGAGGCGGTTGAGGAGCAGGTCGAGGGTTTGCTTTTAGGCAGAGTTAGCATCGACATGTCATATCATAGACTTGAGGCATGGCAGGAGGGACATCGGGAGCTGATTGACCAGCTTAGGGATGAGCTACCAGAGATACGGGATAGAGCTCAGACTACACAGAAGGCTCAGGGAGAGCAGACACACCAGCTGGTAGTAGCACAGGAGATGTTGGTTATGATGGAGGGTAGAGATGCTGCTCTTCAGCTTCGAGTTCAGCATTTAGAGGAGATTGCAGTTATGGTGGACAGGGAGATTCGTTGTCTGAGGAGTGCACCTGGAGCATCTGGAGCTCCTGGACCATCTAGAGCACCTGGAGGAGCCTAGACATAGACTAGTATTGTATTAGCTTTTACTATTTTCCTAGTCCCGAGGTGTGGGACATAGTTCAAGAACTTGTAGTCTTTTGGTTGTTGTACAAACAAATATATCAAGTGCGACTCTACTATGTTGGAAATGTTGTGCTATATATATATCGGTTCATGTAGGCCGAAATTTTCATGTATTATATTCATGTGTTGTGATTATATTTATAATGTTTCGTGGTTGCTCTTTATTGTTAACGTATTTATACTGGTTGTGGTTGTATCTATACGTGTCGTGGTTGTATTATTACAAGTTGTAGTTGTACTCGTACATGTCGTGGTTGTATTTATACTTGTTGTGGTTGTATATATACATGTTGTGGGTGTATACTTTTTGTACGATGACTATTTCTATTATAGTTTTCTCATGGTTGTTGTCGATTATTATTTATCAGAAGTATGGCGCCAAAGAAAGCAAAGCCTACATCAGAAACACCCACTATGACTCAAGCCGCTATCCGCAAGTTGGTCAGGAATAGTATAGCAGAAGCTCTGGAGACTGAGAGAGCTGAGGTTGCTGCTAGGGCTGCTGAGGTTCCACCAAATACTGAGGTGGTTCAACCCACTACTAGGCGTGAATGTACTTGGAAGGATTTCAAGATTAGTGATCCCGTCAAGTATAAGGGCACTAAGGGAGCGATTGCTTTGATCCGCTGGTTTGAAAAGACTGAGAATGTATTTCTCATGTGCGGTTGCCAGGAGGTTAACAAGGTAAAATTTGCTACTAGTATGCTTCTTGATGAAGCTATGTCTTGGTGGAATTCTTATGCTCAGCCTATTGGTATGGAGAATGCCTACAAGCTCACTTGGGATCAATTCAAGAAGCCGATGACTAAGAAGTTTTGCCCTCGTACTGAGGTGCAAAAGTTGGAAACCAAATTCTATGAGCTGGTAACAAAAGGTGATGACATTGAGACCTATATCAGGAAGTTTCAGGAGTTGGCTGCACTATGTCCAACTATGGTTCCGGACGATAAGAAAAAGATGGAGAATTTTACTGGAGGACTACCCGAAAGCATCCGAGGGGATGTGATGTCTTTCGACCCACAATAAATGGAAGAGGCTATTCGTATAACTCAGAAACTTATGGTCCAAGTGTTAAAAGGAAAATCTGCTGCAAACAACAACAATAACCGTTCAAACAACACCAACTACAACAACACTCGAAACAACAACAACTATAACAATAACCGAAACCGCAACTACCCCAATAACCAAAACAATAACAACAATAACAACAAGAGGAGGTTTGATAATAACCAAGGTGGAAATGCTATCCAACCAGCACCTAAGAGACAGGAAGTGGCAAAGGCCTATGCTGCAGGACCAACAGAAGGAAAAGGATATGCTGGAAAACTACCCAAGTTTAATAAGTGTCAAACTCATCACAACCCTGGAAATTGTCCTAGAGCTTGTGAGAACTGTGGAAAAGTCGGTCATTCGACTAGGGAATGCAAAGCTCCACGAGGGGTAATTAATCAGAACCAACCAGGAGCATGTTATGGTTGTGGAGACTTGGGTCATTTCAAGAACAATTGCCCAAAGAAGAAGGATCAAGGAGCTGGAAATCAGGGCAGAGTAGCTCGAGGAAGGGCTTATGTTATGGGAGGAGAAGATGCCCGTGAGGACCCGAATGTTGTTGCGGGTACGTTCCTCGTTAATAATCGTTATGCATCCATTTTATTTGATTTAGGAGCGGATAGAAGTTTTGTTTCTATTGCATTTGCACCTTTACTTAACATAGAACCAACTACCTTAGACATTCCCTATATTGTCGAATTAGCCGATGGGTCTTTAGTTAACACCAACACCGTTATCCGTGGTTGCACCATCAATTTCCTAAATCACCCATTCAATATAGACCTTATGCCCGTAGAACTTGGAAGTTTTGACGTTGTTATCGGTATGGATTGGTTGTCTCGATATTGTGCAAGAATCATTTGTGATGAAAAAGTTGTTCATCTTTCTTATGGAGGTGAAACTTTAGTTGTTCGCGGAGAGCGAAGTGGAACTAGACTCAGTATCATATCATGCATTAAAACCGAGAAATACATAAAGAAGGGTTGTTATGCATTCTTGGCTCATATCACGGAGAAGAAGTCGGATGAGAAACGACTTGAAGATGTGCAGATTGTTAGGGAATTTCCAGAAGTTTTTCCGGAAGAATTGCCAGGACTTCTGCCTACACGTCAAGTTGAGTTTCAAATTGAGTTGGTGCCAGGAGCTGCACCAATTGCACGAGCACCATATAGACTTGCACCTTCTGAGATGCAAGAATTGTCTAACCAATTACAAGAACTTCTAGACAAAGGATTCATTAGACCGAGTTCCTCGCCTTGGGGAGCACCGGTTTTGTTTGTGAAGAAGAAGGATGGATCTTTCAGAATGTGTATAGACTATCGTGAGCTGAACAAGTTAACGGTGAAGAATCGTTATCCACTCCCTAGGATTGATGACTTGTTCGATCAGTTACAAGGTTCTTGTTTTTATTCCAAGATTGATTTAAGATCAGGCTACCATCAACTCAGAGTTCGGGAAGAAGATATCCCGAAGACGGCATTCAGAACACGTTATGGTCATTATGAGTTTCAAGTGATGCCTTTTGGATTAACGTATGCACCTGCGGTATTCATGGATCTCATGAACAGAATGTGTAAACCATATCTTGATAAGTATGTGATTGTATTTATTGACGATATCCTGATTTATTCCAAGAGTAAGAAAGAGCATGAAGCACACCTCAGAACAATATTGGAACTACTCAAGAAGGAGCAATTGTATGCCAAATTTTCAAAGTGTGACTTTTGGATACAAAGAGTTCAATTTCTTGGCCATGTCATTAATAGCCAAGGATTACAAGTCGACCCAGCAAAGATCGAGGCAGTAAAGGATTGGGCTACGCCCAAGTCTCCTACAGAAATTCATCAATTCTTAGGACTTGCAGGATATTACAGAAGGTTTATTGAAGGGTTTTCTAAGATAGCGAAGTCGCTGACTAAGCTGACACAAAAGAATCAAAAGTACGAGTGGGGAGAGAAACAAGAATCTGCATTTCAGTTATTGAAGCAGAAGCTTTGTAGTGCACCGATTTTGTCACTACCAGAAGGTATTGAGAACTTTGTGGTATATTGCGATGCTTCGCATAAAGGACTTGGAGCTGTGCTAATGCAAAACAAGAAGGTGATAGCTTATGCATCTAGACAGCTTAAGACACACGAGAAGAATTACACTACACACGACTTGGAGTTGGGTGCTGTAGTTTTTGCACTTAAGATTTGGAGACACTACCTTTATGGTACTAAATGTGTAGTTTTTACCGACCACAAGAGCTTACAGCATATACTTAATCAGAACGAACTTAACATGAGACAACGTCGTTGGCTAGAATTGTTGAGTGATTATGATTGTGAGATCCGATATCACCCAGGAAAAGCAAATGTTATAGCAGATGCACTTAGCCGAAAAGAACGACTCAAACCTTTGAGGGTTAGGTCGTTGGGAATGACTATTATTTCACCATTACCATCAAAAATTTTAGAAGCTCAGATTGAGGCTCTCAAGGAGGAAAATTGACCACAGGAGAAACTTTATGGTATGCCAGAAAACAAGAATGGTTTCGTTAAGAGAGCAGATGGAGTGTTATGCTTCAAGGATCGAAGTTGGATACCACTCTATGGTGGAGTACGAGATTTGATTATGCATGAATCACATAAGTCAAAGTATTCTATTCATCCAGGTTCTGACAAGATGTATCAGGATCTCAAAAAGCTGTATTGGTGGCCGAACATGAAAGCAGAAATAGCTACGTACGTCAGCAAATGCCTTACTTGTGCTAAAGTGAAAGCCGAGTACCAGAAACCGTCAGGACTACTTCAACAACCAGAAATTCCACAATGGAAGTGGGAGCGTATTACAATGAACTTTGTTACTAAACTACCCAAGACGTCAGGAGGTTACGATGCTATTTGGGTAATTGTCGATCGTCTTACTAAATCAGCCCATTTCATACCCATTAGAGAGACTTATTCCATGGAACAGCTTGCCAGACTTTATGTCAAGGAAATAGACTCAAGACATGGAGCACCAGTTTCTATCATTTCTGATAGAGATAATCGCTTTACTTTAAACTTTTGGAAGTCGTTACAAGATTCTTTTGGATCCAAGTTAGACATGAGCACTGCTTACCATCCACAGACCGATGGTCAGAGTGAGAGAACTATTCAGACACTGGAGGACATGCTGTGAGCATGTGTGATTGACTTTGGGAATGGTTGGGCTAACCATTTGCCATTAATCGAGTTCTCTTATAACAACAATTACCATTCAAGTATTAAAGCAGCACCATTTGAGGCACTTTATGGTCGTAAGTGTCGTTCCCCAGTTTGTTGGGCAGAAGTTGGAGAGGTACAATGCACAGGTCCAGAGATGGTACGAGAAACAACAGAAAAGATAATCCAGATTTGAGAAAGACTTGAAACTGCTAGAAGTAGACAGAAAAGCTACGCAGATGTTCGACGCAAACCATTGGAATTCCAGGTCGGAGACAAGGTCATGTTGAAAGTCTCGCCCTGGAAAGGCGTGATACGATTTGGGAAACGCGGAAAGTTAAACCCGAGATACATTGGTCCATTTAAGATACTGGAAAGGGTTGGTCCAGTAGCTTATAAGCTTGAACTTCCATCAGAACTCAGCAACGTACATAACACGTTTCATGTCTCAAACCTCAAGAAATGCCTTTCAGATGAGTCTTCCGTTATACCATTAGAAGAGATTCAGCTAGATGACAAGCTTAACTTTGTGGAGGAACCAGTTGAAATCATGGACCGAGAGGTCAAACAGTTGAAGCAGAGTCGAATTCCGATAGTTAAGGTTCACTGGAATTCTCGAAGAGGACCCGAGTTTACTTGGGAATGAGAGGACCAGATGCTACTCAAATACCCACATCTTTTCACCAAACCTATTACCGAGACCAACACTAGCTGAATTCAGGGACTGAATTCCTTTTTGGGTGGGCGACTGTCACAACTCACCATTTCAGGTCATTTCCCAAACTTTGACATTTTACTATTCATAAATCACTATTCATCAAAACACTATTCATCGTTTTACTATTCATCATTTTCGAGGTCAATTTGATATTCTGAGAAACATTTGAGAATTTTACTATTCACTAAACACTATTCATTGCCGGAAAAGTTTTCACTATTCACTTGCATTACTCATTTCATCGTAAATTTAGTTTACGGGTATCAAAATTCGCATAACCGGATTGGTTTAGGTGCGAATTCATTTCATTAGTACTAAGGACACTACATACGGACTAGAGACAGTCTGCATATCATCATAACAGCATTTTCATGTTATACCACTCTTAGGATTTTCAAATTTATATATTTGACATATTTAACGTTTTACGTATAATTATTTATAAATAAACGTTAACACCCGGTTTATAAACACGACGAATATATCTAAATATTCCCACAATGGTCCCGGCATATTTTTATATCCATTTTATCTTCATAAAAGTTATAATATTCATTTACCCAGTATTTTGGAAATTTATTTTATTTATAACGTAAATTTATGAATATTACGACGGTTTTCGTGAAAACTAAACAATAATCACCCGATCACTCAGTACTTGTACCCAACATATTTTTATCATTCTTATGACTTTATTTTGTCCCGGTTAACTTTGTTAAAATTTATTTCTATCAAACCCGGTACCCGATTTTAAGAAATAACACATATCTACACATATCCTACACTAATATCCTAATTAAATCAAAACTACCCCTACCCCCCCCCCCCCTTGCCCTCTTATGACCGGCCATACAAACACCCCTAGGCCACATGATTTATTTTTTTAACCTTAAGCTTTAAATACATATTAACTTAATATATAATTTTACCTAAATATCTAAAAACATAAAACACTAAACACTTATCAATATTTTGGATCAAAGTTGCTCATTTCTTCCTTTCTTTCTCTCTACCTCACGACATAACACAAGGAGCAAGATCAAGCCATTGTTTTTCAAAGATCAAAGCATAAAAGTTGTTCATTTTACCTTCCTTATTAAGAGTTTTGAAATATAAACTCAAGAATCACAAGGTTTTGCTTCATTTAATCACCTAACATTTCAAAGTAAGTTACTAAATTTATTTTCATGATTTCATCAAGTATTTACTTGTATCTTATGGTTTTCATGCTTAATTTCATGCACAAGCTAGCTATACCACTTTATTTTTGTAGACTTTTTGAACATACAAACCCTAGATTTCGATTTTGGTGTTCCTTTGTTAAATTAACTTGTTTAGTGATCATTAGGAACCCATGGCACCCTAAGAAGGTGTATGGTAGGATTAGTATAGCTTTGTGGTGTTTGCAAGAGATTTGGTTGAAGTAGAAACTAGTTTTGAACATGAAAAATGGATTTGTAACAAGTATATAAACATTATGTCCCCTTTTTGTAAATCCAGGAAAATCAGTAAACATAAAGGAAACTTAGGCAAAAAATTTAGAAAATACTTTCAAAAACGAATCCGTAGGCGAAAGAACGGATTAAAAAGAGTTTATAACGAAGAAGTTATGATTTTTGCAAGTTTATTGACGAAAAGTATATTTTCTGAAAATACATGCTGTTGGACGTTTTTCGTCGGACAAAAAGAGGCTTTAGACGTAACCCGGAGGAGCCAAGCTTTCCAAAATATATTACTACATACTAAGATGTAACCGTGGATATAAAGAACAAGTAAAACGGACTTATAACGACAAAGATATTCACGTTTCAATATCGACAAAACTCATATTAGTTTGACAGCTTTTGGAAATAATAACACCAAAACTACGTAGTAACTCTAGATTTCTAGAAATAATACCAAGTACCCAAATTCATAACTAATGAAGTATTAGTGATTACAAGTATATTTTTATCACTACAAGGCGTTATTTCAAGGATTTCAAACCGAGGATTTCAACACTAACATTTATACATACAATATATATATATATATATATATATATATATATATATATATATCAAACTAGTTTTATTTTTCTAGTAGCCATATTTTCCTAAGTCTTGTAAAATGTATATTTTGATAACAACAAGTATTTTTTTCAAAGAGTAGAGTGGTATAGGAACATGTGCATGGACATTCATAACATCATTTGGTGATCTAAATTAGATCGTTCATCATTCATATTAGGTTGAGGCAGCTAACCGTTCATTGTTGTTCATTTCACTTCATCACAGTATCATCAGTTTAAGGTGAGTTTTCATAGCCCCGTATACATTTTATGATTATTTTCAAATCCCACGGGGGAGAATACATTGCACCATTTTAGTACGAGCCCAAGTATCAAAACTTATGTACATTGCTTAAGTAGCTTATCTGCCTTGTGATAAGTCCCCTATTATCATCATGAACCGTTAATTTGCCTATTAAGCGAGAGTGAGTGGATAGATCTATTGAGGGTGACGCCTCCATCCGTGGTAGTATTTACCAACAGTAAGCGGATGCATTTCATGTCTGTTACATTTGAGTGTTTTGGCAGAACATTCAGGAGGGGCATACATTTCATCAGTCTAGCTTCGGTGTCATGAGCTTAAGGTCTATTGTACTATTTTATGTGACTTTGTCATGCACTTATACTTGTGGTGGCCGTACAACATTACATTTCATAAACCTATGATTATTCACCAACTTTATGTTGACCGTTTTCGCAATGTATTTTCAGGTAACTAAGGCATTATCATATTACATGCATGGAGTCACATTAGGCTGTGCCAGGGATGATGCACTACATTTTGGATTTTCCATGCACTTGTGTAAATTATCGTTTGACATTTCATGGACTTGTTTTCTGTAAACGTTTCAACCTTTGGGACCTATGTTTTGTAACACTGGATGTTTTTAAATAAATCAAACGATGTGTTTTTCCAAACGACACTTTAGGTCGTTCAATATATCCTTGTTGTGGTGCTATGACAGTTACACCCCCAGGCATTCCATTCCACTGCAAGTCAGGTAAATTGGGGGTGTGACAAAATCCATGATGATGATCTTGAAGCAATGAACATATAGTGGCAGTTAGCTTTGATAAGCATAAGAGCAAAGAAGTACTATCAAAGAACCAGTAAGAAGATTGTCCTTAATTCAGGAGATGTTGTTGGTTATGAAAAATCCAAGGTTGAATGCTACAACTGTGGAAAGAGAGGGCATTTTGCTAGAGAATGCAGATGTCCAAGACAACAAGGCAGAGATGGCTACAAGAAGAGCAATCTAAAGGAAGTAATTGTGCAAGAGCCTTCTACTAAGGCTATGTTAGCCATTGATGGTGCTGCTTTTGATTGGAGCTTCATGGAAGAAGAAGAAGAAGCCAATGCTGAGATTGCACTTATGGCCCTCTCTGACTCTGAGGTATATGTTAGTGGTTGTTCTAAATCTTGCTCAGCTTTAAAAGAATTAGAAATACTTAAGGCTAAATTTGATAGTCAAAGAGTAGAGCTTAATGACACTAATTATAATTTGCAAAATCATAAAAGAGGATTAGCTGTCTTAGAAGAACAACTTGTTTTTTATAGACAAAAAGAAGCTGTCTTTACTGATGATATTGCTGGATTAAGAAGAGACTTAGAGAACAGGGATGCTGTTATAAGTATGCTTAAATATGATATTGAACAACTTAGCAAATAGAAGGAAAATATACAATTAAGTGTTGAAACACTTGAGTATACTTCTAAGGGTGTTCAAAAGATAATTGAGTCTCAATTAGTGCACAAAGCAAAATCAGGTTTAGGATATAACCCTGTTGCACCTCCTCATAGAGGTATGTTTGTGCCACCAGGTATTGACTTAGCTCACACTGGCCTAGATGAGTTTAAGGAGCCTGAATTTCCACCTTATGGTTCTAAGGCACAAGAGAACAATTATGAAATCAGGCTGATGAGATACCTAAAGGTACAAATGAAACAAATTTTGTTAAATTTGTGTCTGAGTTTAAGCCTGAAATTAAGCCTGAAGCTAAGACAGAGGTTAAAGTAGAATTTAAACATGTTCCTAGGGTGGCTAAACAAGAATACAAGAAACCAGTTAGGAATAATGTTAGATATGCTGAGATTTATAGATCAGTACCTAGGGGAAATCAAAGAAATTGGAATTATATGAAGTCCCAACAACTAGGTGGTGATTTTGTGATGCAAAACAAGACATGTTTTGTATGTGGAAGCTCTGACCATTTTGCTGCTTATTGTGATAACAAATAATGGAAAAAGGTAAATTCAAGGAATACAAGGGTAAATGGGAATAACCAAGTTAGAGTGAACAATCATTTTACAAATCAAACTCACTCTAATGTTCAAATGGTACCCAGAGCTGTCATGCTTAGGTTTGGAGTTAAACCACTTTCTACTACTACACCAAATAGGTCTGTTTATAACTATCCAACTGTTTCATGTGCAAGACCAAGAAGTCTAAATTATAAAGCAGAAACAGTTAATAAGCCCTTTTTCAAGAATCCAGCTAGGCAAAATCAAAAATGGATGCCTAAGGTTCCAACTGCTCAACAAACAGTTCCAACTATTGCAACAACCGTGGTTTTAGCAGGTCAGTTTGACTGATAGTCTTGACTCGGTTGACATTTGTTTGGTGTGTCTTAAGTGTTTGAAGTGATATAGGTGAGTTTTAGCACTAAATCCCTTTGCGTAAATGGTTGTTATTGTGATTTGGAAAGTATGAAAATTGGGAAAGTTCATTTTGATCGCCTATGTGGTGTAGAAATGACTTGTGAAGTTTTGGTGTTTTTATGTTTTTGCGTAACGAGTCTTCGTTCATGTATTTGAGCGTTAGTAAGTTACAAGAGATTTGTTTTTGTGAGTTATACTTCAAAAGAGTATGGAAATCTATTTTTGAAAACTTTGTTGTGAAAATGATAATTTTCCGAGTTATCGTAAAAACTAAGGTTTAACGCGTAAGACATTAGGTTTTGTTATGGGAGTTTATAAAATATAAAAAGTATAAGGTATTGAGTGTAGTAATTAAATTTAATAATATATATATATATATATATATATATATATATATATATATTATAAAATTCGGCCCCAAGGAGTGTTTTAGGAGAAAAAGGAAACCCAATTGTAGCCCAATTACAATTTTAAGCTAAAGAATCCTAGTCCAACCCAAACAAACCCAACTCTTACCCTTATAATCATATAGAACGACCCCAAAGTTACTTTTCCTGCAAATTTGAGTCGATCACAAGGGCAAGAGAAGAGAAGAAAGATTAGGGTTTATAGTTTTGAAGCTAACATCAAGAATCAAGGTAAAATCCCTAAAACCTTTGTTCAATTAATTGGTTAATTATTAGAATTCATGTAATATTAAATATGATGGATTTAGGGTTTATAAACTTCTGTAAATTAATGATGTAAAACATGTTAGAATCATTAATTGATAATATTATGATGATTGGTTAAGAGAATTGAGCTTAAAACGCGTTAGTTTATACGTTAGGGTTTGGATATAAAAATTAGTGTTGTACAGATATGAGTGTATTTAACAGATGGTGAAGAGTTAGATCATGAATTTTTAGTCTAAATTGAAGTTTCATGAAAGAGCTTTCCAAAAAGTCCGGCCACGATTGATTTCAAGGTCAGGAAGTTAGTCTTTTGATTTTTCTTTGATAAGGTGTCAAAGCTGTTAAACCGGGACAGAATTTGGGTAAAAGTTTGATAGTGAATTGTGGGTGAAAATTTGATATTAAGGTTAGCCCTTCTGGAAAAATTTGAGTTTTAGGTTATCTTAGACTCCCATGAAAAGGATTCACGATAAAAAGTTGTAGAAGTATTTTATTTTAATCAAAACTTTTTGGTGTGTGTTCAGATCCGAAATTGGATAGTTGACAAGTTTGATTTTCTTTTGGGTACTTGTGAGTGTTATTAGACCATGGCCTTCTGGGATTAGCTTGTATGCTTATGAGAGACCATGGTGAATTTTTGGTGTGAGTTTTTAAGCTTTAATTGTTATTATTTCATGTGGGCAAATGTACCCTAAAATTCCGTGTTTCTGATTCTAAAAGTGCAAGGGATTTAGTAAGTATTAGGTTATGGTGATGGTTAGTATGGGGTCTAGGAGATCCATGGTGGGTCATATGAGTCTTAGAAATCCATCGTATGTGTATTACATGGGTTATAGCTTTTATCTTGGCCATATGTAATGTAGATTTATTTTGTGTTATAGATTGTGATTTGGTTTTGTGGAAGCTGCAAAGTTTGAGGTGAGTTCATAGTCCCACTTTTTACTTTGTTTTAAACTTGGGATGGAAATGATGCTTGTCTTAAATGGTTTGGTTACTGTGATTAAGTGTGTGTCAAAGAGCTTGGACTTATAATGTTATCGTATGTATGCTATATGTGAATGGTTATGCGATGTGGAAATGTTGTGTGATGATGTTGTGTGGTCCAATTGGTAGGGTGTTTACCCTGTTGCTCGTGCATACGACCTAATTGGAGAGTAGTACTCCGACTCATTGATGCGTGGGAATTGCACCAGGCTTTACCTCTCGAGGGATCTCGAGAAGCTTACAACCCCCACCAGGCAGTGTACCTGATCGTTGTAGTATAGTTGTGTTTAATTAGGTTTCATTACTCCCTAGATATCTTTTACAGGTTGATAATTTGTTACAATTGCATGGATGACGGGTCGTATTCCTTAATACTAGTCGTAGGGCCATGTACAATATTCCCTAACTCAATAGGATCCTACTTCACTCCTATGTCGAGCCGTTAAAAGCTCCTAACATGGGATCATTAGAATTCTCCTACGCATTAAATACAACCAAAAATCATAGTACACCTCTGATCATGTTTCTTAAGACGTTCAAGCATGTTACCAATGGAAGTCTGCCAGTTTTCTTAAGCCTAACATCGAATACAATCATCCATAACAACTATAAACAAACAATCAACCCATAATTAACATCTAGGTTTCACTACATCTAAGCAAAAACATATGAGATCTAGCCAAGCATGTTAAATTCAAGACAAGTGTAAGATGTATTCAAGCAACACATAGACATATTGATTGAATTGAAAGAGTACTTATCTCAATTGAACATGAAAGGTTTCAAAGGGTAAAAACCCTTGAAAAAGCTGTGATATTCGGACTAGGGTTTGTCTCCAAAGTTATACCCTAAAAGTTACACACTTATGAATGAAAATTGCAAAACTATATATAGATTTTACAGGGTGACGGCGTCAAGAAGGAAATTCTGACGCCGTCAACTCGCCGCCCATAATGAAATCGGATTGCCTAGATCCACTTTTGACGCCATCATGTGCAATTCTACTCTGTGTCGTCACTCACATTTGGACCATGACGACCTATGGTGACGCCGTCATCTCCATAGTGCAAAACTCTTCTGGATCGTCATGGACTTTATCCACTTCCACCTCTTGTATTGCTCTTGACTTCGTCACTTGAGAACTCTTGACGCCGTCAGGTACTGTTCCCAGCAAGGAAAATTAAGACTTTGCCGTTTTCTTTACTTTTATGCTCCAAAAACGTCCAAAATGCTTCCTTTTCCATAATTCACTCCAAAAGTACCTAAAATGACAAAAGGAACGATTTAGGGCAATATTTGATCAAATAAATTCAAATCCGGACTAAAATGACCCCCTAAAAACGGTTCATTTTTCGCCTCATCAAATACCCGTACACTTGAGATTTGCTTGTCCTCAAGCAATGCGCTTTTATTCTAGTCAAAATACAAGTTATGGGTCATTTAACACTAATATAAAAGTAATTACAACAAATAATCGTTCCACTAATGACCAAAGACAAGCACGGAGGTCATACACTAGCACCTCACAAATAGTGTTTAGATACTCACATCTCTCGGGTGTAATAAAGTATATATCACAATAAGGAAATGGAAAACATCTCTCACTACCTGTCATAGCAAAATAGATTACCATAGGCTTGAGAAAGGATCAAACCTCCACCACTTGGAGTAAGCACCTAGGATAAACTATCAAAGAGGTCTTTTAAAAGGTTATAACGTTATGTGTAGGGATATGGAATACACGGTTTTGTTGGATATAGGCAATATTTACTGGTGGCGAGTTAATCATCTTGGTTAATTACATGTACAATATGGCATTGCTAAGCCAAGACTAGACTCGACTTAAGCTAATAAATCAAAAATAACAAAAACATAAAACTTAAAATGAAACGGGATGGTAGTCCGTATTTTTTTTCTCTTTTCTCTTTTTCTATTTTTTTTTTCTTTTTCTTCATTTTTTCGATTTTTTTTTTTTTTCATACACTCTTACCCTACCATCCAAAATAATACATGATAGGGAATGTACATTCCCCTTACACTTGAATTTTTACATACTTTACAATAAACTACTCTAATACCTCGAATTAAGATAATCAAAACACTTGGAGTACTTTTAAGATTAACGTACATATGGGGGTAATAAATGATGTTCTTCCCCATTACCCTATAACATTAGTACTTTACCCATGAGTCCCAATCGTCCCAATCGTCCCAAAACAATATGTACAAGATATGACTCGACTTAGCAACCATGTAATCAATTAGATAATTAACTAAGGGTTTACACATGTAACAATAATGCACTAAAGATGAGTGCATACACGGAAGGCTAAGGCGATTTGGGTGTACATTTAAGTGGGTTGTAATAAATTCTTCCTTTTAGTAAGATGCTTAAAGTTAGAAACGAAAAGATAGGCTCGGAGGGGTGTACTAGGGGTTTCGTGTACTAAAAATGAGTACAACGCTAAGGTGTGGGAAAAATTAATTGACTTTACTAGCCAAGTAATATGACTTAAATGGTCAAGTAATTATGATACGGGTTTAACACAAGGGTGATCCTAATGCCTCTTATCATGTAGTAAATCCTACTACACGAATGTAGTCTCACTAGCGGTCTCGGGATGCATCACTAACGCAAGTTCTAGAATCTAAATGCTACCGGTACACTCATAAGCACTAATAGTAAATGCTTTTCCTATCAAATCTAAAGGTGAACCTCACATATTTGGGTGGAAAATTTTTCTGAATGGTTCGGTTTTGTGCTAGTCATACAACTCCTATCCATGAGATGCTTGCTAAGGCTAAAGTTTCACTCTTAAATGTTGTAAAAAAATTTAAATTTGGCGCTAAAATTACACTAACAAGTATTTCTCTTAGTTTTATTACACACCTACCATCAAACAAACAAACTCAAGTGCAATAGTATCCTATAAGGTATCATCATTTACCCTCCCTTTACACTTAGGATGAACATTGTCCCCAATGTTCAATTAAAGAATGTAAAAGTTAAATAGGTAAAAGAATGAAAGCAAATACTCCCCTGATTCGTTTGGTGTGGATAGTGTGGTGACAAGGTTAGATCTTCGTCCAAGAAAATGAACATTCAAAGCTTCCCTTCCAGAAAAATAAATCATCTTCTTGTCATACATAACCTGTTAAACCTGAGAAAACAAACAAGGCAACCTCGCGTAAAATCGGCGGCAATCTATATATACTAACAAGTCCTAGAAAGCAAATTAAGATATAATGCTTGTGGAATGAATGTTTACAGATTTCCTGGAGTTTATAAAACTAAAGAATTAACAAAAACTTCAAGACTCCGTTAAAAAAACAAAAGTAGCAAAATTTCCAAAATTTTACACATGACGCCGTCAGGAAATAATTCCAGACGCCGTCAGAAGTGACCTGCAGAAATCTTTACGTTAAGTTTCCGGAAAATTTCTAAAAAAACTTATGTCCTACTTCCTGGAAAATCCTGCAAAACATCATTATGACTCGATACAAGCATTTGACTCTAACAAATACAAATACACATGTCCATTTAATATTGTGGAGAATCATGATCAATTTCGATTCTTAAAAACATATTTGGGGTTTTCCCTTACACGTATCTTTTTGCAAAATACCTTTATATTAAGTTAAGACGAAGTTAAATGACAAAATAAAGTATTTTCACAATTTTAGTTTTGAAGCATGATCTACCAACAATAAAAACAAAGCATGCATACGGAAGCAAATAACAATCAAACAAAATAAAATCACACAAAACATGGGTTGCCTCCCAAGAAGCGCTTTTCTTTATTTATGAGTCTTGTAGCTAGACTCAAGGTCATGGGCAATTACGTTATATGGGTGAGCTCCTCGTTGAGGACATCCTTGGGATCAAACTTGGGTTTCAACTTCCTATCGGTTTTCTTAGTACGGTATGACCTTTCAAACTTTTCTCCATCCGGATCATATAAAATCATCTTCATATGCCATGATCCGTCACCTTCCTTAGGTGGCTTGTCCCACCCCCATTTACACTTATCCCCTTCTCTCTTCCACTTGTCCATCCCTATGTTAATAGGCATTACGCATAAGAATTCAATCATTTTCCTAAAGAGTAAGGGATCCTCAAAAGAGTCTAGCTCCTCATCTCTAGCTATGAGTTGTTCCACCTAATGTGTTTTATCGATGAAGTCTTTTTCTAGATAGAATGGGCGTTGAGGTCCTATAAAGTTTCTTTCTATTCAAGGTCCATATCTAGATGTTCTCCTATTCATTTCTACCCAATGCGGTGTCGGTTCATCCTCACAATCGTAGCTATGCTTCCTAACATCATAAACCGACCAAGTATCGCCCTCTCCTACCGCTATCTTAGACTCCTTACAATCTATCATGGCACTAGCGGTTGCTAAAAATCTTCTCCCTACTAACAAGGGGCATGTAGTATCACTAACCATATCAAGGACGTGAAAATCCGCTAAAATGGTTAACTTTCCTACGTGAACCACTACATCTTTGATCATTCCGACTGGATGGGCAATACTTCCATCCGCTAGACCAATTAGTACTTCCGTCTCCTCTAACTTTCCTAGTTTAAGAGTGGTAAAAAGGGACAAGGGAATCAAGTTGAGGCTTGATCCTAAGTCGGCTAGTGTGTCGAAAGCTTCGGATTTTCCTATCTTACAAGGCAAAACAAATATACCCGGATCATCAAGCTTCTTAGGTAACTTGTTTTGAACGAAGGCGGTCCCATTTTTACTCCACTTAAATTTCTCATATTTTTCTAGTAGGGAACTATAGTAGGGAGCACGGGCTAAGATATCAATGACGGGGCGTTCAAGGTGGAGTTCCTTGAATTCATCATCAAGGTCTTGTATAGGAGGTGTTTCAACTATGTTATTGACCGGTTTGACATCGGATGTTTTATTCAATTGGTCCTTTTTAGGAGTTTGGGTTTGCTTGAAACACGTGCTCATTGATTTGACCGGGTAGTATTGTGGACAAGAAGTAGGTGACGAAACTGATGATATGGAATTAATGTTTAGTTTCGGGTTCTTGACCGTATCGCTTGGGAGTGCTCCCATTTCTCGGTCATTGAGAACTTTCAATAATGTATCAATTTTGGTGGTCATCTCGCTTTGCTTTTGTTTGAAATCGGCTTCAAACTTGGATATGCGAGCTTCTTGAGATGCCATAAACTTGGACATCAATCCTTCAAGATTATTGGTACTACCATTGTTATTGGGAGGATTTTTGTTGAAAGTACGGTTAGAAGGTGGACCATTTGGTTGGTAACGATTAGGCGGATTGGAAGAATTGTTTTGGTTTTGTTTCCACCTAAGGTTCGGGTGATTTTTTCAAAAAAGGTTGTAGGAATCAGAGTAAGGGTTTGGCTCGGGTTTGAAAGTGTACCACTTTTCTCCCGCTTCGTCGGTACGTGAGGATGCGTAGTCCGCAAAAGCTGTTCCGGGGAGTTCCACGCAATCACGAGTGTCATGGGGACCACTACATAATTCGCATGAAGAAGTGATTTTGTTCACTTGGCTTGAAGGCTTGGGAGCTTCATAAGATTTCATGAGAAACTTGACTTGGTCTTCAAGTTCCATGATCCTACAGCCGGGAGTGCTAGAATTGTTCGAAGGCAAAGATATTGCCTTGACCGTTTTGTTTAAATCACAGGGATCATTCCAACTTTCGTTGTCATAGAGAGCAAGATCTTCTACGAGTTCCCATGATTCTTCCGCACTTAGATCACATAGCTTGCCACCGGCCGATTGGTCAATGGTTCACCTTGTGGAGAGATTGATATGGTCATAGAAGATTTGGACTTGAAGCCAAAGATCTATGCCATGATCAGGGACTTTTTGGAGTAAGTCCTTGAAACGAGTCCATGCTTCATATAGAGTTTCACCTTGACGTTGTTGGAACATCAAGATATCATTTCTAAGCTTGGTAGTTCTCCCCGGTGGGAAAAATTGAGCAAGGAAACGAGTGGTGAGATCATCCCATGAGGTGATGGATCTCGCCGGTAAAAGTTCAAGCCATTGACTAGCTTGATCACGTAGAGAGAATTGGAATAGGCGTAATCGGGTCGACTCTCTAGTTGTAACATCAAGGTCTATAGAATCTATGATTTTAAGGATATCCTTGAGATGTTGATCAGGATCTTCGGAACGAAGTCAATGGAATGCACATCCGCTTTGCACTAACCGGATGGTGTCGGATCGCAAGGGGGACACATTGGCTCCTTGAGTGAGCTCAATAGTGTTTCGATAGCCTTGGTGGCTAGGACAGGAATACTCTCCTAGGGTTCGGGTACTAAGAGGTTGGTTTGCTAGTGGTGAGTTTTGTGGGTGGTTTTGTTGTGGTGGGTTGATGGGTTCAAAGATGTTACCACCTTCCATAATGTCGGATGGTAAAGGTTACGAACAAAAATACAAAGAAATAAGACAGACTAAAGAAAACCTAGAAATAAAAATAAAATCTTACTAGAAAGGAATCTAGCAAGTAGACCTAATAAAAAGAAATCATAACCTAGACAATAACTATTCCCTGGCAGCGGCGCCAAAAATTTGATGCGTGGGAATTGCACCAGGCTTTACCTCTCGAGGGATCTCGAGAAGCTTACAACCCCCACCAGGCAGTGTACCTGATCGTTGTAGTATAGTATAGTGACAAGTACTGGGGGATTGATCGTTCTACTCAGGAATAGTGTCGCTAGGATTAGAAAGCCTAAAAACTAGGTCTAGAGGTGAGGGATGATTCTTTTTGTATTTTTATATTTTTATAAAAGCAATTAAAAATCTCGGGTTTTGGAAGAGTTGGCGGAATTAGTTGCTAATCAAATAACCCAATAACTAAAGATGCAATCAAAATAAAATAACAAAAATGAAATGAAATCTAATTAAACTAATGTGGTGTGAACAATGATAGGGAGAGTTGTGTTTACTTAGGTTTCATTACTCCCTAGATATCTTTTACAGGTTGATAATTTGTTACAATTGCATGGATGATGGGTCGTATTCCTTAATACTAGTCGTAGGGTCGTGCACAATATTCCCTGACTCTATAGGATCCTACTTCACTCCTATGTCGAGCCGTTAGAAGCTCCTAACATGGGATCATTAGAATTCTCCTACGCATTAAATACAACTAAAAATCATAGTACACCTCTGATCATGTTTCTTAAGACGTTCACGCATGTTACCAATGGAAGACTGCCAGTTTTCTTAAGCCTAACATCGAATACAATTATCCGTAACAACTATAAACAAACAATCAACCCATAATTAACATCTAGGTTTCACTACATCTAAGCAAACACACAAGAGATCTAGCCAAGCATGTTAAATTCAAGACAAGTATACGATATATTCAAGCAACACATAGACATATTGATTGAATTGAAAGAGTACTTATCTCAATTGAACATGAAAGGTTTCAAAGGGTAAAAACCCTTGAAAAAGCTGTGATATTCGGACTAGGGTTTGTCTCCAAAGTTATACCCTCAAAGTTACACACTTATGAATGAAAATTGCAAAACTATATATAGATTTTACAGGGTGATGGCGTCAAGAAGGAAATTCTGACGCTGTCAACTCGCCGCCCATAATGAAATCGGATTGCCTAGATCCACTTTTGACGCCGTCATGTGCAATTCTACTCTGGGACGTCACTCACATTCGGGCCATGACGGCCTATGGTGACGCCGTCATCTCCATAGTGCAAAACTCTTCTGGATCGTCACAGACTTTATCCACTTCCACCTCTTGTATTACTCTTGACGCCGTCACTTGAGAACTCTTGACGCCGTCAGGTACTGTTCCCAGCAAGGAAAATTAAGACTTTGCCGTTTTCTTCACTTTTATGCTCCAAAAACGTCCAAAATGCTTCCTTTTTCCAGAATTCACTCCAAAAGTACCTAAAATGACAAAAGGAACGATTTAGGGCAATATTTGATCACATAAATTCAAATCCGGGCTAAAATGACCCCCTAAAAAGGGTTCATTTTTCGCCTCATCACTCACTATTTTTCTGTGTGGTCTGATCGGAGGCTATTAATTACCCATTATTTGGAACGGGGGTCACGTTCCAGCCTGGATGTTGTGGATTTGGATCGGTGGGCATGTTCCGCCCGATGATTGCCTTTTGTGTGATGGTTGGTTTATGAACATATGTAGCTTGTATGATAACTTTAATTATTCATCCAGCTATGTTTTATAATCACAGTGAACTGGTTGCCTTGAGAGTGTATGTGTGTCTTAAACCTATGAATCTCACCAACATTATGTTGACGTTTTAAGCATCATTTTCAGGTGAGCTTTCTAAGGATAAGATAGAAGGATGTGATTAGACGAGACCGTAGTTGCATTGGAAGTGGTTTATCATCTATGTTTGGATTTATGTTTTGTTTCGGATTTTGTTTTGGTTATTTTGTTTTGGGGTATTGTTACAACACTTTGTGTTTGTGCTTTGCTCTATTTTTGTACATGTAGTTGTTTCTCTATATAGACACCAGGTGTTGTGATGATATCCATGAAGTTACACCCTCGCGTTTCCGCCTTGGCGAGGTGTGACTAACAGTTAGGCCAAAAGTTGAAACTGTTAAGCAAAAACAAGCTATTAAGGGAAATATGTGAAATGGTATGAAAGCTACAGATCAATGGGTTTGGAGACCAATCACAGGTGACAAAGCATCAATTACCTTAAAGAAACATACTTTTGTTGATGAAAAGGGTAAAGTCAAGTCTGTTATGGCTTGGGCTCCAAAAGCTTAAATGCTTTGGTCATTATGTGTTGTTAGTCTTGTACTTAATTGTTTCAAATGAAAAATACTATGTTTTTTTTGGCTTTAGACTAACACTTGCAGGTAATCTAAGATGCTTTTACTTGCATTGGATATGGTGTGCTTTGGATTGACATATGTGTTGCAAGAACACACAACAAATGGTTATCAGTTCACCATGTCTCACCCACATAAGAACCAATTAGTCCAAAGCAAACGGATCTTGGTAAAGACTTAACAAATCCGTTTATGGTTGATAGTTTACCAAAAACTATATGGTTATCAACTCATCATATCTTACTATGAAGAGTTGGCTAGTTCATAGCAAACGGCTAATGGTAAAGACATATCAAATCCATTGATAGCTGATAGTTTGCTAAAAACTATGCTTGAGCAGGGTACTTTACTTGTTTTATATTCCTACTGCTCTTTGAAATTTTTTTGAAAAAGTTTGTACTGATAGTGCAAAGTTAGTACTGATAGTGTACAGTTTGTATTGATGTTATAGCCGTTACAACTGTTGTGTCAGTAACTGATTTTTAATTCTAGCCGTTGGGTAAAACCGTTTTGTTACCATATTTATAGGGTTAATTTAACAAGAGAAATTATCTTCTTTCTAAAATTTCATATTATTTACTTTCCATAAGATCTTTCTCTCTTGCGCAAGTTTCTCAAACCCTAGCAGTATCAGTATAAAATCCCAACTAGTTATCATAAATCTTCAATTCACATACATCCATTCACTCGTATCCTTCTTTTATCAATTATCAATGGTTGTACTAAGATTTGCTGACCAACATAATGAAGTGGCCTTTTTGGAGAAAACATAGAAGAAGGATGGACCCAAGTTTTGGAAGATAATTGATTATCTCAACAACTCTTACATTAGGTATGCCTTAACTATAAGTCCTACTCTCTATTCCTCATAGCTCAGTCAGTTTTGGCTTACTGCTAAAGCCATAACACTTGAGGATGATGATGAGGATACACAAATACCTACACTCAGTGCAACTGTGGAAGGCCAAACAATTTAAGTTACTGAGAAATCCTTTAGGAGACATCTTCGATTGGATGACTCTGATGGTACCATATCAATGGCCAACAAAGATATTTTAATTGCTATTTCAAATTTGGGGTATGATACATCAAATGGTAGATTGACTTTTAATAAAGGATGTTTTTTTTTACCCTAATGGAGATTTTTAATTAACAATCGTCTTCATTGTTTGAGTCCCAAAAGATCATCATGGGAGTAGTTAAGTAGTAATATTGCTACTGCTCTTGTGTGTTTTTCAAAGCATGAAAAATATAATTTTTCAAAATTAATTTTTGACCATATGGTGAAGAATGCAGATTCTCCAAATAAGTTTTTAATGTACCAAGGTTTGTTTAACTGATTTTAAAAGCAAAACAAAGCATTCTACTTTGTCATACCAGAACTATTGCCACTCCTTGTCTACAACAAAAAGTTTTCCAAAACATGACTATGAGTACACAAGGGTGGAATGGGGAAGAAAGTCCTTTATCAGATGCTATGCTTTCTTTTCTAACACAGGTACAGGGTGCTGGGTCAGTAAACCCAACTGATCCTCAAATCACACCCATTGTGGTTCCTTCCACATCCCACACACCATCTCTCACCAGGATATATAGGAGGAGGTCTAAACAGCCAACTCCTCCTACTACAACACTCAATGTGCTTGCACCTTTTGGATTAGGTACAAGTGGTGGTGGTGCAGGAGTATTTTCTAGTCCAACTAGAGAAGAAACTAAACCAATGTCCTATGATGCATCTCTCCCAACAGGTAACACAGTAGGAAGTGCTGAGGGTAGTTCTAACTTTGTAGAACTGATGGAACTTTGTACCAAGCTAACCAAATAGGTAGCTACATTGGAGGATGAATTGGCTAAATCTAAGGAGCATCACAAGAAGGTTCATTCTAAGATGATGGACAGGATCAAGAAACATGAAGATGAAGTAATGTTATTCAAAGCCAAAAGAAAGAAAAAGATTGTAGATTCTACTTCAACTTCTACTGCTCATGACTCCAATGGTGATCATGATGAAGATTCCTCCAAACAGGGGAGGAAAACTGATGCACAAACTGAGGGGAGGAGATTGGATTTCACAGAAAAGGGTTTTAATGAAGGGAATCAAGTTTCTGATGAAGGAATTCAACAACAACAATCAGAAGTTCAGCATGAAGAAGGTACTGCTTCTCCAATAGCTTAAGCAGTTCAAATGGAAGAAGGTACTGCTTTCATTCAAAGACAAGAAATTGCTGATTATGTTTATGAAAGGAAGAGGAAAGCTAAAGGTAAAGTTCCTATGGAAGAAGCAGAGGAAACTCAACCTTCAAAGAAGATGAAAGCAAGGGAAGCTGCACAAATAGATCATGATGCAAAATTAGCAAGAAAGCTTCAAGAAGATGAGAGGTTTGTTGCAAGTTTCATGGAGACTCAAAGACTACAAAATATTCAGATGGTGAATGATCCTATTTTGGATTATCAACCAAGTGAAGAAGAAATTGAGTACATGATCAACAATGATCCTGAAGTCAAAGCCAAAGCAATTCAACTCATTGCTGATTTATCCCTCATAGAAGAACAAAGATCAGCTCAATTGGCAGACTACATTAGAATGAAGAATGATCAAGCATTGGATGACATGATCAGTTCTATCAAGAAAGGACTGAAGAGACCAAGGAAACCTTCTCAAGCTCAAGTCATAGCTGGAATGAAGAAATTTTTATGTATGCAAGCTGGTTGGAAGATGACTCAGCTCAAAGGCAAAAGCTTTGAAGAAATACAAGTCCTATACTACAGAGCTTTCAGAAGAAATAAAGATTTTATCCCTATGGATTCTAAAGAAGAAAAGACAAGATATCTCAGGTCTTCAAAGAAGCAAAAGCCTAAAGAAGATCAACCTCAAAAACAACAAGAGAATCTCACTAAAGATCAACTTGGAGATATGATAACTATTGATTCAGAACCTGAAAATTTTTATGTAGAACCTCTTCAAATAAAGCATCCTACCACTGATTGGGAAATTCATACGAATGAATTTGGATCAAGCTGGAAATTCATACAAAGGAAACAAAGAAATAAGATAGACTAAAGAGAACCTAAAAATAAAAATAAAATCTTACTAGAAAGGAATCTAGCAAGTAGACCTAATAAAAAGAAATCCTAACCTAGACAATAACTATTCCCTCGGCTGCGGCGCCAAAAACTTGATGCGTAGGGATTGCACCAGGCTTTACCTTTCGAGGGATCTCGAGAAGCTTACAACCCCCACCAGGCAGTGTACCTGATCGTTGTAGCATAGTATAGTGACAAGTACCGGGGGATTGATCGTTCAACTTGGGAATAGTGTCGCTAGGATTAGAAAACCTAAAACCTAGGTCTAGAGATGAGAGATGATTCTTTTTGTATTTTTTAGTTTTTTATAAAAGCAAATAAAAATCTTGGTTTTGAAGGAGTTAGGCGGAATTAGTTGCTAATCAACTAACCCAATTACTAAGATGCAATCAAAATAAAATACTAAAAATGAAAATAAACTAAATAAAGATAGTGGTGTGAGCAATATATGGGAGAATTGTGTTTACTTAGATTTCACTACTTCCTAGATATCTTTTACAGGTTAATTACTTGTTACAGTTGCATGGATGACGGATTGTATTCCTTAATACCATTCATGGGGTGGCGTACTTACTTCCCTAATCCTATAAGCTCCTACTTCACTCCCATGTCGAGCCGGCTAAGAAGCTCCTAACATGGGATCACTAGAATTCGCTCATGAATTAAATACAACCAATAAAACCTAGTACACATCGGTTCATGTTTCTTAAGACATTCAAGCAAGTTACACAATGGAGATCTGACAGTTTTCTTAAGCCTAACATTGAAATCATTCATCCGGTACAACTATAAACAAGCAATCAACCTATAATCAACATCTAGGTTTCATTACATCTAAGCAAACACATGATAGATCTAGCCTAGCATGTTAAAATCAAGACAAGCATAAGATATATTCAAACAACACATAGACATATTGATTGAATTGAAAGAGGACTTATCTTAGTTGAACATGAAAGGTTTCAAGGGGTGAAAACCCTTGAAAATACTGTTACAAACGACCTAGGGTTTATTAGGTTCGACCCTAGTATTCTCCACACAAGTTCCTCTCCTATGAATGAAAAATAGAAAAGTATATATAGCTTTTGTGAGGTGACGGCGTCAAGAGTAAATTTCTGACACCGTCATCTCGCCGCCAAATAAATTCTCGGACTGCCTAGATCTGGGTTTGACGCCGTCACGTGTATTCCTTTTGCAGGCCGTCACCAAAATTGCTCTTGACGCCCTTCTCTTGACGCCTTTAGGTTTTCTCTGGGTCGTCATGGATTTTACTCCTGACGTCGTCAAAATTTCCTTCTTGACGCCGTCAGGTACTGTTCTCAGCATGGAAAATTAAGTCTTTGCCGTTTTCTTCACTTTTATGCTCCAAAAACGTCCAAAATGCTTCCTTTTCCAGAATTCACTCCCAAAGTACCTAAAATCACAAAAGGAATGATTTAGGGCAATATTTGATCAAATAAATTCAATTCCGGGCTTAAATGACCCCCTAAAAACAGTTCATTTTTCGCCTCATCACATGTATTATCAGTGACACAATTGGGAGGATGCTTATCATGTTGCTCGCGCATGCGACCTAATTGATGTTAATATCAGACATGCATATCAGAGACTTAATTAGGAGGATGCTTATCCTGTTGCTCGCACATGCGACCTAATTGATGTCTATATTGGAGCGGGGGACACGTTCCGTCCCATTGGTTGCCTTATGTGTGTTGGTTGCCTTTATCTTGTGTGAATACATGTAGCTTATATGATAACTTTAATTATTCGTCCAGCTATGTTTTATAATCACAGTGAACTGGTTGCTTTGAGAGTGTATGTGTGTCTTAAACCTATGAATCTCACCAACATTATGTTGACGTATAAAGCATCATTTTCAAGTGAGCATTCTAAGGCCAAAGTTGAGGGCAGCATTTAGGTGAGACTTAATTGCATATGGAGACTTTATTTATGTTTGGGATTTGACTTTATTTGAATTTGGTTGTGATATGTTTATGTTTTTCGTTTGGTACTTTCATATCTATTGAAGATACCTTTAGATTTTGGTTTGGTTATTTTTATCTTGGGCACTTTGTGTTTGTACCTTGCTCTATTTATGTGCATGTAGTTGTTCTCTATATAGACAACAGGTGTTGTGATGATATACCCTCGCGTTTCCGCCGTGGCGAGGTGTGACATAGTGGAATAGTATCATGCCGTGGAATCGCAACTGGACGTACGGATGGTATAAACCCCCCATCCTGAACTACTATATTTCATGGTGTCTCTTTACTCACTTTATATACTTGTGTTTATATTAGTGGTTGCTCTTGCTTAAACCACCTGGTGTTCATCTTGGCTTAAAGTTTTTAAACATCTAAAAAGCCGAAGAAACCGTATTCACCCCCCTCCCTACGGTTCTACAATCTGTTAAGTGTATCTTCATCGGATACCTAGAGGAAACAATGGGTTACTAATTTTACTTTCCACTAGAGAATAAAGTCATTGCGGCTAGGTATTGAGATTTCTTTGAAAAGAATCTTATATCTCAAAAATTCAGTAGGAGAGTTTATGATCTAGAAGATGATCATGAAGATACATCACCTTCTGAAAACACTAGCACACTTCCTGTGGAACCTGAAAGTCTAGGTCCTCCACCTGAAGTTGAAGTGGTTCCCATTCGCAGATCTTCAAGAACTGTGAAAGCTCCTGAACGTCTATGTCTTAACGTAGAATGCGAGAATACTATACTAAGGGATCTTTATGAACCTACTAGTTATAGGCCTGCCATTAACAGTCCTGAAAAGGATAAATGACAGGTTGCTATGAATGGGGAAATGCAGTCCATGAGAGACAACGAAGTCTGGATTGAAGTAGACCTTCCTCCCAATGCAAAAGTAGTTGGAATTAAGTGGCTCTTTAAGAAGAAAACATACATGGATGGCAATGTACACACCTATAAAGCTCGTTTGGTAGTTTATGGCTTCACACAAACATATGGTGTTGACTACGAGGAGACCTTTTCTCTTGTGGCTGACATTAGAGCTATTAGGATTCTCACAGCTATAACAGCTTACTATGACTATGAGATTTGGCAAATGGATGTCAAAACTGTCTTTTTAAATGGTTGCCTAGATGAAGACATCTATATGGCGCAGCCTGAGGGGTTTGTGAATCCAGAGTTTCCAAAAGTGTATGCAAACTTCAAAGATCTATTTATGGATTGAAGCAAGCATCACGGCAATGGAATAAAGATTTGATGCAGAAATCAAAAAGTTTGGATTTACTCAAAATATTGATGAGCCATATGTATATCACAAAGCTAGTGGGAGTAATGTTACTTTCCTTATCCTATATGTCGATGACATATTGAGCTTAGGAAATCATATACCAAGTTTAAAGGAGGTTAAATCCTATCTTGGTAAATATTTTTCTATGAATGATTTAGGAGAAGTAACATACATCCTTGGAATCAAGATCTACATAGATAGATCAAAGCGGTTAATTGGATTAAGCCAAAGTGCTTACATGGATAAAATATTGAAGAGATTCAATATGCAAAATTCCAAGAAAGGATATTTGCCAATGCAAGTAGACACATGGCTTAAGTAGCAAACTATGTGCTTCAACACCTGAAGAGGTGGCACACATGAAGAAAGTTCCATATGCTTCAGCAGTAGGATCTATCATGTATGCAGTAAGATGTACAAGGCCAGATGTGGCGTTTACATAGAATTTGACCTGTTGTTATCAACAGAATCCAGGTGGACTCCACTGGCATGCTGTTAAGAGCATTCTTAAGTATTTAAGGAATACTAAAGATATTTTTCTAGTGTATGGGGGAAATCCAGATGCAGAACTTGGTGTTACAGGTTTCTGCGATGCATCCTTTGAAACTGATAAAGATGATACAAAGTCTCAGACGGGTTATGTCTTTGTTATTAATGGAGGAGCAGTAGACTGGAAGAGCAAGAAGCAGAGTACAATGGCGATGTCTGTTACAAACGCTGAGTATATTGATGCATCGGAAGCTGCGATAGAAGCTGTTTGGATTAGGAAATTCATTTCGGGTCTAGGAGTTATGCCGTCAATTGATTTACCTATTAATATGTATTGTGACAATTCTACCGCAATTACATTCGCCAATGAACCTGGAGTTATGAAGGGCACCAGACACTTTCCTAGACGATATCACTATGTTCGAGAACAAGTCGATTAGGTGAAATCAATTTACTCAAAATTCACATAGACAATAATCTAGCTGATCCATTTACGAAGACTTTACCTAAGGAAAAGCTTACTCAACATGCCAATGGCATTGGACTTCGTTTAGCTAGTAGTTTCATGTAAATCCGTGGTTAGTATTTGGATAAAGGATAATGTAAACAATTATTATCAAAATGAAATAAAATATTTTGTTATGTTTATTTTCATTCGTAATATTGTATCCTATATTTGCATGTTTAATCCAAGAATAACTTGTGTTATTCTAAATAGTCCGTTGTCAATCAATGATATGGGAATATCATTGAATTAAGACAAATATGAGTTTTGGTATAATATACTTACGTATATTGATGCGTAGGACATGCCAAATTTACATTATATTCAATAGATTGAATAAATTGAATATAGGACAGATCCCAATTACATGATTATACTTATGGATGTTGTCATTAAAGTAAATTATGAATATTTATGCTCAGACTTGAGATACCAGATAACTACTGTGGATGTAGCTCATTTTCTGTAATATAGTCTAACGTTATCCGTAACTGGTAGTTATAAGGGCTATTTTCAGAGGTGATGCAAAGTTCATGGGTTATGCTTGTAGTCAATAAAGAATTTGTTCCTTTAAATTTGTTTTGAAGTATAATACTGTTGGGCCCCTCGTAGGGTTGACAAGATGTTTGTATGGCCATGCCCAAGGTCTATCTAGAATACGTTCAGATGAATTGGTAATCTTGCTCGATCATAAATAACGAGAAACATAATAGTTAATTATGGAATGACTTAGATCCATATCCATATTAACGTGGTATTAGAAACAAAAGGATAAGTATGATGATGATTCATCAAAAGGTTTTTCCAGGAAACTACACTCATGATCGTTCTGGGGGCATTGGGGTGTTATGCTAGACTAACCAATCTCATTACTACATTAATGTATATCCAAGTGGGAGTTGTTAGTTTTGTGGATAAAAATTAATGTAGTATGACCAGATTCGAACATGAGACTTCGGGATTGCACACATTACGTATGAGTTACAATGTTTCAAAATTCTTATATTTAGTTATGAATAATTATTAATTTCACAAATAAACATGTAACGGTCGTTAGTACTTAACGGAAAATGACTAACGGTCATTAGAGATATGAAAATATGGAAACAAGCCAAGAAGGTTCTAGGAACCCCCTTGGGCTCCCATATTTGGCCGAACAAGAGAAAGGGGGTTTTACAACCTTAACTTGGTCACCAAGATTGGATGTGTATAAATACAAACCCTTATATTCATTCTATACATCCTTGATTCCTTGCAAGCCTAATTTCTCTTCTTCTTTTCTCCTTTTGTGCTTAGTAAATCGAACTACACCCTTCTAGGGTTCCTACTAGATTTTCTAAGCTCAAACATAAGTGTTTGGTTTGTTTGTGAATCAAGAACCTAGCTTTTCTCATTGAAACGCTACTAATACGTGCGTACAAGAACGAAGAGCAAACACATTATTGTTTTTAGGTTGTGGTAATCGACTAGGGTTTTAGTCGATTTGTTAAACCCTAATTTTTAGGGTTTAGGGTTTGTGTTCAATTGATTCTTGATCCTTGATTTCTTGTTTCGCTAGAAATCACTAAGGTACGCATATCCTTTTAATTCGGTTAATTTATTACAAGTATTTGATCTTTTACTTCTGCTGCATGCTTTGATGATGTTATGTGTTTATTTATATAATCTTAATATTAACTACATTATAATGCATTTAGGCCATTCCTAAAAAGGAATTCTTAAAAAAATAAGACCAAAAACATTTCTTTAATTGGAAGGATTTCAAACTAACACATATATATGAATAGAAGTTAAGTAACATTATGAATTTTAATCTCTTTAATTGTAGGAGCCACTAATATTTATGAATCTCATTAACTTGCAATAGTCCATTTAATCAATGTGATATAACAGCCCAATTAACTACCTTTTAATGCATATTTTATATATACAAAGCCTACAAACTAACACAGTTTCATCTCAGCTTCTAAACACACATTACACTATTAATAATTTAAATGTTCTAATTTTAAAAAACATATATCTACTACGTTTTAATGTATTTGAGACAATACTAAATAAGGAAGGTTTAAAATAAAAAATATTTGCTCGCCACAAACAGTCACCTGGTACCCGCCGCCGCATTGCGCGAGTACCCTTCTAGTTGTTATGATTCATAAATTCCAACATACAACGCTTATAGCTCCACTCTTATTTAGGATCGAAGGTTGGCGACTTTATGTCTCGCACTCAGGCTTGGAACTACATTTTAAATAATCTTTCTTCTTGTCTTTCTAAGTGGAAAATGAAGACTTTATTGATAGGAGGCCGGTTAACGCTTTTAAAGTCGGTTTTAGGATCCATGCCTATATATCACATGTCGTTATTCAAAGTTCCCATAAAGGTCCTTCAAAAGATGGAATCTATTCGCAACCATTTCTTCAATGATGTTGATCAGAGCGGTAAGAAATTGATTTGGGTAAAATAGAATAAAGTTTTGGCTTCGAAGGAGAAGGAGGTCTAGGTGTGTCGAGCTTATATGCGTTAAATAGAGCTCTCTTGTTCAATTGGGTGTGGCGTTTTCATACTCAAAAAGCATTTCTATGAGTAAAGGTTATTAAAGGTATACATGGTGAAGATGGCAAACTGAATAAGATTGCTAGTCATAATCATCCGTCCATTTGGCTGACTATCGTTCGTGAGATGATGCACCAAAAAGATAATGGAATGGACCTATGTGGTTTCATACATAAAAAGATGGGAACTGGGTTTGATACTTCTTTTTGGCAGGATGTGTGGAGAGGGGGGGATGATTTTAAATCTGCGTATCCTAGGGTATATGCATTGGAAACTCAAAATGGTATTACAGTAGCGGAGACGATGTCTTAGGAGAACTTAGGTTCATCTTTTCGTCGTAATCCTCGAAGTGGTATTGAGCAAACCCAATTTCTTAATCTTTTAGCTCGTTTAGAGGGTTTTACTTTAGTTTATATGCATGACATGTGGTTTTGGTCGTTAGATGGATCGGGAGAGTTGTCCGTTGCCTTCGTTCGAAAGATGATTGATGATCATTGGCTACATAATGTTTCGACTAAGACTCGGTGGACTAATGTTGTTCCCATAAAAGTTAACATTCACGCTTGGAAAGTAAAGATGGGTTGCTTACCTACAAGCTTCAATATTTCTAGACGCGGTATGGAGATTGATTCTATTTTATGTCCTTCTTGCGGTGTGGCGGTGGAGTCGACTAGTCATATTTTTTTCGCTTGTAACATAGCCAAAGAGGTCTTTCACAAGATTGCTAATTGGTGGGATGTCAATTTTATGGAGCTATCTTCGTACGAGAATTGGTTAAAGTGGCTATTGAACCATCGTATTTCCTCCAAACACAAATCGTTGATCGAAGGAGTTTCCTACACTATATGGTGGACTATTTGGAACTTTCGTAATAAGAGTATTTTCGGTTCAAAGCTTCAATCCAAGGCGTCTCTCTTTGGGGATATCATTTCCCGCTCTTTTTATTGGTATAGATATAGATGTAAGGCTTCGTTTAGTTGGATAGATTGGCTTAAAAATCCTTACCTTGTACATTGTAACCTCCTAGCTCCTTTGCTAGTTTTTTTTTCTTCTTCCTAAATATAATTGCCATTTAAAAAAATATTATTTTTTTGCCAACATAATTGATTTGCAACCTTTTCATAAAAAGAATTAGATTGAAATACATTAATAAGTAATTATATTTTAAGAATCTTGCGTCTCTTAGAAAATAAGCTATTTCGGATACTATTTCGTCGAAATAATATTTTTGAACCAATCTTTCTCTCTCTAAAAGTCAACTCCTCCATCAACTAAATTATACTACAATTAAACCATCCAATCAGCTTCTCCTCACTCCACGATATATAACCCCACGAACAGAAACTCTACCGGACCACCGACGCGCCACCACGCGCCGCCTCTTCTTGACGGTTTCTCTTGCGTTTTCCGGCGATTCCAGGCTGCCACGACCACCACCGCCCGCGAGTGGAGACCCCCCTCATTTTTCCGAGGCAGACCTAAATCGCTCTGATGCCTTATCACCGACGGTCGCCGGAATCCGCCATCACTGCTGCCAGAGACAAATTTCCGACCACCGGAATTTTTTTCCGGCCGAGCTAAGTTTTTCTTTTAGTTTATTAATTAATTTATTGTCTCTTTATATTTCTAGTTTATTTCTTACCTGATTTTTTCTTTACTGCTTTTTCTTTTGTGCTTATCTTGCCTTTGGTGTTGTTGTTGCGTGCTGTCTCGGCGTTTTTGGCCTTCTCCTTTTATCTTTTTTTCCCGTCTCTTTGTAGTTTGTTGAGGGTAGGATAGACCCCTTGGTTGGTGATGGTTACCTGAGGTCATGTCTGGGCGGTGTGGGAGGGGTAGGCGGGGTAGGTAGGGTAGGTGGGGTAGGAGGGGTAGGCGGTGTAGGAGCGGCAGGCGGGTTTAGGGTAGGTAGGGGTTTTGCTAAGGTTCACTCCTCTCGTAGGTTTAGGGTAGGTAGTCGGAACGTTGGGTCGTTGACTGGTAAGCTCTTTGAGCTGGCTGACGCGTTGAGGAGTGATTGAGGCAAAAGCAGTCAACCTAATTGACCAGGTGAATGGTCAACCAAGTCAAACAGCTTAGAATCAATCTCTGTGGAAGTATAGTGGTTTCCCCGGGTCGTTATGTCCCAGCGAGGTGTGATGGTATAGAAAACGGATTTGTGATTGGGTGAATTTGGACAGAAAAGGGGTTTGAGTGATTTGTATGATTATACGAAGATATGAGGAATGAAAACGATTTAAACAAACTATATTGACAATAACGTGAAACCTAGTTAACCTAAAACGTAATCTAAATTTAAAAACAGAGTTTGCTTATAAATAAGCAGAAAAATAAGCCAAAAGGGCTTAAATAGAAGCTATCACTTTTTTTATTTTTGGTTTTTCTTTATTTTAAAAACTACTTTTATTAACGTAACCTAAATTTAAAAAACGTAAAAGTTTATTAAATAAAACGCGAGTGCACGAAATAAAAAGTGAAAATTGAGCTACGCTAACCCTACGGATGTAAAAATTATATTTTTACGAAACTAACAATCAAAGAAAATTTTAGAAAAAAGAAAATTATTTTTTTTTACTTTTATATTATTTATTATTAACTAAAAACTATTTATTAACTAATTATACTAATTTAAATTATTAAAAATACTAAATGAAAAGTAAAAATTCTAAAACTTTTTACAAAAATACTGAGTACTATAATTAAGCTAGGAAAAATATGAAAAGGGTGACAAGCTTATAAATAAGCTTGTAAATAAGCTGAAAAGCTTTTATAAGCTTAATGGGGTGAGTACTAGTATAAATACAACAAAGGAAAATATAAACATTAACAACTACCTAGCCCAGATGGTGCACCCCTTTGGTTAGGCTTTGACCAGTCAACCCAAGAGGTCAGGGGTTCAAACCCCACCCCTGGCACATTTTGCAAACATTTATTTTTTTTTTTTTCAGCTTTACAAAACTGAACAACATATGAAAATAAGCAAATTAAAAAACTATAGCTACTCCTAAAAAGCTATGAATAAGCAGTTGCAGGGCTAAAAGATAAGCAGCTTAGAATATGAAACTTATTAGGACTTTTAATGAACTTGAAAAGCTAACAGAGCAAGCTAAAAGCTAAACTAAAACTGAAATAAGCTGGAGACAAATGACTTATACTTGAAATGAATTGAAATGTCAAGAAATAGGGACTGATTAAGTTAATAAGCCTAAATAAGCAAACCTACAACCCACAGACCAAACAGACCATAATAGGCCATTTGGGGGCTTGTTTGAGCTTATCTGATAAGCTTATTCATCCAAATAAAACATGGAACCAACAAGCTTGTTAGATGAGCTTCTCAGCAAACCAAAATTCCATGAATGGGGCCCACTAAGGAGGTCTGTAGGGCCCATATAAGTTGGGTGCATTAGACTGCTAAGCAGTGTTCAGGGGAAAAGCTATAGCCTGCAGTCCACTTTGAGCCATCCCACAAGCTAGCAGAAAATTCATAAAAATAATCTAATGGAAGGGTTCAAAGGACTAGCTGAGATACTATCAGTTGTAGAAAGCTCAAGGTTTAACCCTAAACACAAAATTCACTAAAAATCCTACAAGATTTAGATTTCTACCTAATATGCAATTTTGACTTTCTGTATTATGAACTACAGTTGACTAACTTGAACTTTTGATGATTCCTACTTGCTAAATATGATGTAATAAGACAGAGTGACCATGAATTAAGCTATTCTAAACACTAAGGAACTGATTTGAATGATTGTGCAATCTTAAAATCTAACAGTGATCCTGCAAATGAAATATGTGAGTGATTTTGACTTTTTGTTGAATGAGTACTAAACTTGATGGTTCCTCAGTCCTATATTAACCTAAGGTAACATGCTGAAACCAGAAACAACAACAATTAACAGCATGAACATAGCCTAAACAGCTAATCCAAACACACCTTTAACTGCCATGATACACTAGAATTATCAGATACAGGCCACCATTCACCACATCAATGATCAAACCAACTATCTTAACTATTTTTAAGACTAATTTAACAAGAAAATCCAGCAACTAACCACAGGAACACAATTGAGCATTTATGAGTTACTTTGACTGTGTTGATGAAAACTTTAAGCAATTTACTCTTAAACTAAAAACTAAGCATGTGGCAAGAACAAACATACATAAACTAAGCTAAAATAAGGCAAATAAGCAACTGAATAAGCTAATGAACAGTAATTATGCAGATATGAAAATTTCTTACAAGAGTCCAAGCTGAAAACACAGATCCAAGGTCTCAACTCACATCCTAATTGCTCCCAAGAGCTACTAATCCCCTTGCATTCATAAATCAACCATGTTCCTTTCTTCCTCTTCTTCTCTCATGGATTTTTGAATTTTCTATATTTTCTTTTTTAACTATTTTCGTATTTTTTTTTTTTTGGTATTTTGACTTGAAACAAATTTAAATGGTTTCTGAGCTTACGAAAGCTTACAACTAACCTAAGTTAACTTATGAAACAATAAAACACCAGATTATTCAACATTCGGATTAAATTAGAATATGAAAATTGCAAACTTGAATTTTCCAAGAGAAACTGTAATTGAGATTGATAATAGTTGAAATTACACTTAAGTTACTTAGTACAACATTTGAAAGCTAAAGATTACAATTGGAATCAAGATTTTCATTAAAACGACATTACCTAAAATTAGACTAAAACTAATTAACTAACTCCCTGCTCAAATGGCTTTCTTTCTTCATTTATACTCTTCAAACATGCTCCTTGGACATATCCCACCTTTGTTTTGGACCAATGGATGAATAATTTTGATCTTGGCCGTTAAACACATTTTGGCGGGAAACTTGGTATGTAGCTATTTTGGCAGTTTATTTGTGGCAGGGGGTGGTGTTTTGGACTGAGATGGCTGCAAGGGGTAGGGGTGATGATGGTGGGGGATTGAGTGGAGTAGCTATTGTAGAAAACTAGAAGGGGGGTTGAATAGTTTTATGTCCTTTTAAATTTATTTCCAAAATATTTTGTTGGTTATAAAAACTTTCGATTCGATCTTAAGTGAATTCAAGCAACAACCAATATAAGCAATTCTAAACTAATATTGAAAGTATTGAAATATAATAAAGAAAAGATAGAGTTAGAAAGATCAAACCACAACACGTGAATTTATAGTGGTTCGGCTACAAGGACACCTTCCTTGCGCTACTCCACTCCCCGAGTACCACACTCGAGAGTTTTCTTCACTATGTCAACAAACTCCTTATGGTGGAGAAACCTTACACACCTTGGCTTACACAAGTTAACGACACTAAGCTAAATGTCGAGTTCTAATCGTAGCTAGAACCAATCTCACACCAAATATCACACCACGTGATCTTCACACCTTAATCACACCTTCACACCTTCTTCAAGACTTCACACCGTCTTCACACCTTGTCAATCTTCACACCTTCTTCTATGCACAACTAAGTCACAACTAATAAACTAGTTTACAACACACCAAGATTCTACAATCAACAAATATACACACCACCTTAACAATTAGCTATCACTAGTACAATATGAAACTAGCTATACACAACACCACTACAATAAGATGGATGTAGAGAAGTGTTCTTCTTCTTGCACTTGAATGGATGAAGCTTTGGATCACTTGGAAACAAAGACTTATGAAATATATGATCAAAGAATTTTAGATCTAGAGAAGAAGATTGGATCAGAAAGTTTATAGTGCAAAAAGGTGAGGAAAATGTGCAAAATGATCCAGTATTTAAAGGGCCAGATTTTACTGTTTGGGAGCGTGCCGGTCCCCTTAATTGTAGGCCGGTCCCCTTAATGATTAAGGGGGCCGCCTAGTAAAATTAAGGGGGCCGCCCTCCTGAACGTTTGAAAAGATTCTCTGGATAAAATTTGCCCTTTTTGGTTGGAAATTTGAAATCATATTTTTGTGGTTTAATAAAGCTTTACCAAAAATGATTTACAAATATATATAAAATGTTAAAATCATTTTATATAATGTTATGTATTAATATAAAATTTCCTTTGATCATGTAATGCATAAGTTACTAAGTTTATGCATACCTTAAGTGATATAAGATGTAGAGGTAAATATTTGTCACCAAATACTTGTTTATGTCTTATTTTTGACTTAATTTGATTTAAGTTTTGTGATTATCAAAACATAGGTTTATTGAGAAATATTAATAACATTCACAAACATTATTTATATCAACAATCTCCCCCTTTTTGATGATTACAAAACTTAAACTCATTAACTCAAAAATTAGTTTTTAAACAAGTATTTTAGTGAGTTTATATGTACTTCTCCCCCTTTTTGTAACATCAAAAAGGTTAAGCCGACAAGTTTTCATTCGTGAAAATTTTGACGGGTAGAAACTCCCCCTTGATGTGTACTCCCCCTCGTTTGGGGGCACCAAGAGAACGAGCTATGGAATGCTTGCAAAACAAAAATATTAGAAGCACAAGTATAGACATGCACACAAATATAATGTACTAAGGAAAGAAAGAAGCATTCATATTAGAGAAATGGTTGTGTCAAGACACAACAATACAAGTACAAAAGCTAACACCATAGTAGCAAATACATAAGCCAATTAAACAAGAAAGATACATCATCATGCAAAGGGTACATGAACTTCATAGAGCTTGCAAGCAAAATGGAGGGTAAAGGCTTTATTTATTAAGCATGACATATGCTTAATTTGGAGAGCATGATGGTGATGGTGGAGTAATGGGTGAGAATTGTGATGGAGGGATTATTGGAGAGGATGGTGGAGTTGGTGGTGGTGGTGGGTGGGTAAGCAAATGTTCAATATATGAAAACATATATTGAATTTCATCTCTAAGGCCAAAGATGACCGTGCGGTTATGGATGCAACAAAGACAAGTATCCCCAAGGGATTCAAGTAGCCTCCAAGGTACGGGATTGGCAAAGAATGGTGGTGAAATTTGTGGTGATGAGAGATGAGCATCAAGTGGTGTTGTTGGTGAAAGTGAGATGGTAAGATGAGTAGACATGGGTTCTTGTGTAGGAGGTGGTGATGATACTTGTGGTGACAAGTGTAAGTTGATGTAGTCATTGATTGATGAGGTTGAGGGTATAGATGATGAAGAAGTTCCATGAGTGGAAGGTGTTTTAGATGGTGCATTGGGTGCACTTGGGGATGAGCATTTGGGTGGAGGTGATGGTGTTTTGTTGTCTTCATTTGTTAAGTCAATGAAGAGTTGTTTTGGTGGGATGACCACAAGTTTTTGTTTCTTGGAGGTTTTGGAGTTTGAGGTGCTTGGAGGAGTCATGATGATATGATGAATGATGAGATGAAGAATGGTGAAAATGGAGGGAATTTATAGTATGGAATTGGATGATTTAGGTAAATGTTTGAAATGGTTGAAAGAGATTCTAAAATCAGTTGGGTCAAAATGGGAAATGGTAGCTGAAACTAGAGAAAGGATTCACAAGATGCAAAAGAATACAGTAAACCCAGTTCCAGATGGCCGGTCCCCTTAATTGTATGCCGGCCCCCTTAATCATTAAGGGGACCGCCTAGGGAATTAAGGGGGCCGCCCATCTGGTGTTTTCCCAGACGACCAGAAACCCAAAAATTTGCAGAATTTGGCCATTTTTCAAGTTTGTTTTTCCAGCAAGCTCTATTAGAAGCATATACACTAGGAATGATGATATATAAACATATATATATAACCAAATTTTGCATGCAAATTATCATATTATAATCCATATTAGAAAAGAGGCAAAGCATAGCATGATAATTGTTCAAAGACTAAAAATTATTCAAGAAATGAACAAGAGCTAACACAAGTATTTCCGAGTAAGTCGGACAAGTAGCAAACCATACAAATGTCAAATTAAAAACACATAATAAGTAGCAATACATCAAAATCTTCTACTTCTTCTTCTTTCCAACCATCTTCCTAAACATCTTCCCAATGGATTTGAATCCCCCTCGAAGTTCTTCATGCATTTGTTGTTGACGATTGATGATAGAGGTTTGGCGAGTGAAGAGAAGTTCATCGGTACGTTCGTGAGGAAGAGGAATTGAATATTCGGAGTAATCAAGGTCAGGAAGATCATCAACAAAGGTCGTGGGGGATGGAGTACTAACACGTGAGGTGTCTTCCTCCTCATCATCATCGTCATCACGATGAGATGTAGAACCACGACCCCTAGAGTACAAAGGAACACGAGATTTTCCTTTGTCACTACGAGGACGACGAGTACGAACACAAGTAAGTTGATTCAATGTGGGAAGGATATGAACGTAGTAGTCTCTTTGAAGATGTGGGTAATGTTCCATCACATAACGATAAAGTCGTGTGAGAAACATACCGTATGGAAGATTGGCATTTGGGGTGTTCTTGGCGGACATGATTCGATGAATAAAAAGATAAGCCAAATTGTATTGCTCTTCAGCAATAACACAATAAAGCATGTGGGCAATGCTCGCCGTGACATGATCACGGTGACCACCCGTACCAAACGTATTCTCGCGAATGAGTTCTTCCCACTTCTTCATGTCGGGGCTTAGCTCTTTGAGAAGGATTTGATTAGCATGAATGTCGACATTCTTCGATTTGATCACTCGACTAGTCGTACGACGTTCTAGTTCAAGCATTCGACGAATGTCTTCAGGACTAGGAATCTCAGAATAGTAGGGGCCATCCTGAGGACGATTCCTTTCAAGAGTGGAGAGATCCCATTCATTTGAGAAAACGGCTTGGCCGTTGAATGGGATTCTAAGAATTTGTCCGAATTGAGCAAGAGTAAGAGTAATAAATTGATTTTGAATCATGAAGGAAATGAGAAGATTACCATAGGGATCGGTTTGCACCGTCACTTGGCTATAGAAGTCGAGGATAAAACGAGGAATGATAGGTTCGTTGATTTGGAAAAGACATTCAAAACGAATATTGGAGAACATTCGTTCGGTGTCATCAGATTCATAGAAAGATGGATCGACAATTCTTCCTTCGTGAATGTTTCTATTTTCAATAGGACGATAGAAACATGCAACTGAAGGAGACATGCCGGGAGTAGAAGAGACTTTTGGAATGTATTGTTTGGTTTTGGATACATCACCAACCGTGGTCTTAGGCATTTTCACCTAGACAATATAACAACAAAAATAGAATTAATATAAAAACAACTATCATGCATATGTTATATATATGTATATATAATTATATGCAATATATGTGGAACGAGATTCTACTTCGACAAAAAAAAAATTCAATGAAGTAGTTTCATAATGTTCCTTTTATTTTGATTTTAAACTCGTTTAGAATATATAATATCAAAGAGTATGATATCATAATTCTTTTCGAAATAAGGCTAGATATATATTAGATTATATATCTTCCATTTCGTAAGAGTTTGACACAATATGAGCTTGTTTAAAAGATTAAAAAAAAGCGAATTTTAGTTTTCAAAATTATCATTTTCGAGATAAACCAAACGCTCCCTTAACTAGACAACAATATCCTAAAAATATCAATATATATATTGATTATATATCTTGATGACCTCTATTGATTCTAGTATTATTAACAAAACTTATAAGCTAGTTATAGGTTTCAAAAATCTTCATATAGTTATGGTTTGTTCATGAACCAAACGCCCATGTTGTCTTCATGAACCATTTAAACAACAATTTGAAAAGTATGCTTTGATTGTTTAGAACGTTAAAACAACGTAATGTAGTAAGTTTTAAATGGTTTTTAAGAGTTATATCAACAATGTGACTTATGAAAAATAAAATTCGACTAGGGTTTATGGGCGATTAATGATTTTGACAAGATGATATGTTATACTAATTTTGAGTTGCAAAACATCATCCTAATCCTATGGGGAGCATTTGGTAGTTCAATTTCTAGCTTCAATTACTCTTAAAATCGAATTAAAATGAATTTTAATAAAATGCATGATTATTGATTAGACACCAAATCGAATGAAATGTGATGAAATGCATGTTGGAAAACTTACAAAAGATGTTGTTATATGTTTGGTTGATGTTTGCCCCTTGCGAAATAACCCCGGATTGGTGATATGATGGAGGATTTTGAAGTTTTTGTGGGTTTTGGTTCGTACTCAGTAGCAGTGGGGAAGAACAAATGAGTGAATGGAGTGTTTGGGAATGGAAATAAGAAGGAAAACAAATTTGGAACTGTCAGATGGCCGGCCCCCTTAAACATTAAGGGGACCGCCCTCGATAACAAGCTGGTCCCCTTAATCATTAAGGGGGCCGCCTTTGAAATTTTCCAAATTTCGCGGAATTCATTTCTGGAACAAAAATATTCATACGTATATACTTAGATTTATAATATATCAAAGATACGTAAACGTCTATTGGCACGATGATAAGAAACTTAACAACTTTTAATTACCGTTTCGATAATTAAAATATACCTTTGACAATTTTTGGATAAAATGATCAAAGTGTTAAGTTGATGAAGGGTTTGAGATGTGTTCGGGAATATGTGAATAAGTGTATATATATATATATATATATATATATATATATATATATATATATATATATATATATATATATATATATATATATATATATATATATATATATATATTGTTTATATATATAGGTATAAGTGTGTTTGAAAGATGGGTTGATGAGTGAGATTTGAAGGATAGTAACGGAGATAGGATATACTTGGCGAGAGGAGTTTGTTTCATCCATAGTGTTCACGTGCGAAGGCGTTCTTGCATTATAAAAGTCCACTTGACTCATATCCCTTCATCATCATGAGTCTCCTAAAAGAGGACTTACTAGAATAACGCGAGGGGGGAAGGAAAGGGTTCGATAAAGAACGATTTCCTGGAGTTCTAGAAAGTCAACAAATGACGTATCTAGGTTATGTGCAAGTGAATATATATATATATGTATATTTAATATATTACGTATAATAGTATATATATGTATATATAAGTATATATGTGATTCTAACAAATAGAAGACAATAACAAATTATATCTAAATAATAGACGAAATCAAACAATGCATATTTATCTAAGCATGGCAATGAGTTGTGAAAGAATGGCGTACCCGGTGGTCTTCAAAAGAAGTCTTCAACATCATCAAGATGAAATATAGACTTTGAAAAAGTCTATGTTGAGAGAAAAACCAAGATTGCCTCAAGGAATGTTCGTCTAGCCATTTGATCTCCATTGTCCTTTTGGTCCAAAGTTATTTGGTCCAAACATGTTTAACATTTGACTCGGGTGCATGAAAGGTGGTAGAATGCCCCAAGGATTGTAGTTTTGTTGGTAGTTCCACATTTGATTACTATTGTTATTATAGTTTTGTCTATTTTGATTTCTTCTTGGTTGAGGTGTTTTAGACCTAGGATGAGAATTATTTGGTTTTCTAGGTGGTGGAGTTTTAGATCTTATTTTGGGTTTAGACGATTCTACTTCGGTTTTTAGAGACGGTTTATAAAAATCTTTAACTTCTTCATCATTAGCAAGAGATATTTTCTTATCATTAATAAGTATATACTTAGGATTAGATTTTAAAGGTTTTTGTTTGTTGAGTTCACTTTCAAATTTTACATTTTTAATCTCGCTTGTTGAAGCCTCATTTGAATTAAATCCTAAGCCGGTTTTGTCTCCGGATGTTCTTTGAATACTTATTATTTTACTAAGTGATTGACTACTATTTTCAAATTTGTCAAGTTTGCGAATTTCTTTCCTAAGTATTTCGTTTTCACCTTTAAGCTCTTGACATGATTTACATTCTTCAAAAATTTCTTTACCTTTTTCTAGTTGATGTATTTTACTTTTTAGTTCAAGTACTTCACTTTCTAATTGATTGTTAATGTATTTTAGTGATTTGTTTTTGGCCATTACTAGTTGTCCTAATTTGCATAGTTTAATATATTCCTTATCTAGATCTTTTTCATCTAATGATATACTTTCATCACTAAAATATTCGGTTTCGGAACGTACCTCATTTGGTGTATTCGCCATGAGACATTTTTCTTCCTTTGTCGTTTCATTCTCATCATCATCTCTATCACTCCAAGCACCTCCAACAAATGCTCTTTGATTTTGATCTCTTGTCATCATCGGACATTTTCCAATAAGGTGATTTGAATCTCCACACTTGAAACACTTTCTTTCAATCTTGTTGTTCTTGTCATCTTTACTCTTTTGAAATGTTTTCTTTTCATCATACGGTTGTCTTACGAACCTTCCTCGCCTTTTGAAGAATTTCTTGAAATCTCTTGCGGCCATGGCGTATTCTTCATCATCACTTTCGGAAGATGAGCTATCTTCGATACTAGATTCCTTTCTAGCTTTCAAGGCGATTGACTTGCTTTGCTCTCGTTTTTCCTTGACCATTTCGGAGTCCTTTTTAATGATGACTTCGTAGACTTTTAGATTTCCAATTAATTCGTCAAGTTGCAAAGTTGACAAATTCTTCGATTCTTCAATAGCCGTCACTTTAGCTTGCCATTTTAGATGAAGAGCCCTAAGAAACTTCCTAACAAATTTCTTACTAGAAAAATTCTCATCAAGTGCTTTTAAACTTGTGATGATAGTGTTAAATCTAGCAAAAGCATTGTCAATTGATTCCTCTTCCGGAATCGTGAATTGCTCGTATTGTTGAACAAGTAGATCTATCTTATTATCTTTGACTTGACTATTACCTTGGTGAGTTATTAGTAAAGAGTTCCAAATTTCTTTTGCGGTTTCACACATAAAGATCCTTTCGTACTCTTTACGTGGTAGCGCATTATAAATAACCATTTTTGCTTCATTATTTTTAGCAAGTTTTCTTTTTAAATCATCATTTTGTTTTTCAAAAGGTACGATTTCATCTTTCTTAGTTTCCGGGTTATTTTGAATAGGTAAAAAATCACCATTAGTAATAACATGCCAAAGATCTAGATCTTTTGACTTCACATAAGTTTCGAATCGATTTTTCCAATATAAAAATCCATCACTTTCAAATAGTGGTGGTCTTTGCATAGATTGCCCTTCTAAATATTTTTCAGATTCCATAGATCGTTACAAGTTTTAAAATACAATATATTTTAAAGATCTTGCTAGACGTGGCTCCTGATACCAATTGTAGAAAACTAGAAGGGGGGTTGAATAGTTTTATGTCCTTTTAAATTTATTTCCAAAATATTTTGTTGGTTATAAAAACTTTTGATTCGATCTTAAGTGAATTCAAGCAACAACCAATATAAGCAATTCTAAACTAATATTGAAAGTATTGAAATATAATAAAGAAAATATAGAGTTAGAAAGATCAAACCACAACACGTGAATTTATAGTGGTTCGGCTACAAGGAAACCTTCCTTGCCCTACTCCACTCCCCGAGTACCACACTCGAGAGTTTTCTTCACTATGTCAACAAACTCCTTATGGTGGAGAAACCTTACACACCTTGGCTTACACAAGTTAACGACACTAAGCTAAATGTCGAGTTCTAATCGTAGCTAGAACCAATCTCACACCAAATATCACACCACGTGATCTTCACACCTTAATCACACCTTCACACCTTCTTCAAGACTTCACACCGTCTTCACACCTTGTCAATCTTCACACCTTCTTCTATGCACAACTAAGTCACAACTAATAAACTAGTTTACAACACACCAAGATTCTACAATCAACAAATATACACACCACCTTAACAATTAGCTATCACTAGTACAATATGAAACTAGCTATACACAACACCACTACAATAAGATGGATGTAGAGAAGTGTTCTTCTTCTTGCACTTGAATGGATGAAGCTTTGGATCACTTGGAAACAAAGACTTATGAAATATATGATCAAAGGATTTTAGATCTAGAGAAGAAGATTGGATCAGAAAGTTTATAGTGCAAAAAGGTGAGGAAAATGTGTAAAATGATCCAGTATTTAAAGGGCCAGATTTTACTGTTCGGGAGCGTGCCTGTCCCCTTAATGATTAAGGGGGCCGCCTAGTAAAATTAAGGGGGCCGCCCTCCTGAACGTTTGAAAAGATTCTCTGGATAAAATTTGCCCTTTTTGGTTGGAAATTTGAAATCATATTTTTGTGGTTTAATAAAGCTTTACCAAAAATGATTAACAAATATATATAAAATGTTAAAATCATTTTATATAATGTTATGTATTAATATAAAATTTTCTTTGATCATGTAATGCATAAGTTACTAAGTTTATGCATACCTTAAGTGATATAAGATGTAGAGGTAAATATTTGTCACCAAATACTTGTTTATGTCTTATTCTTGACTTAATTTGATTTAAGTTTTGTGATTATCAAAACATAGGTTTATTGAGAAATATTAATAACATTCACAAACATTATTTATATCAACAGCTATGATGGGGAGTAGCAGGGTTTTGCAGAGGTCACGAGTTGAAAGTGAGGTGGAAGGGATAAGTTTGACTGGGGGTGGTGGTGTTTGACTAGTGTTTGACCCTGAATAAATACAATCAGGGGTGTGTTTTTATTTTTATTTTTGGGCTTAGGGTATTTGATGGACTGGGCTTGGGTGGATTAGGTTGGGGTGTAATAAAAGGGGTGGGCTTATTAAAGGGTTTAGTAGTTTACAAATGGTCCATAAGGTTTTATAGTTGTTGAAATCACAAGGACCATAAATGTAAATGCTGAAAAGTTGAGGGGTATATTCTGCCATTTTTTCTAAGCTCTTTCCAAGGATTAAACCTGCAATAAAACAATAACACAAGGACCAAAGATGCATATTTTCCATTTTTTAAACCCCAGGGACCATTTATGCAATTTTTTGAAACTAGAAGGGTTGAAACTGTAATTTCCCAAAAGTTATCAAAGGACCATACATGTCATAAATGAATAGTACAAGGGTAAAATATGATAATTTTCAATTTTAAAATACCCGAGGACTAAATTTCCCAATTTTGAAACTTGAGGGGTAAAAGTGTAATTTTCTCAAACTTTTCACCCAAGGACTTATTTTGACAACTTTTAAATTCCAAAGGACTTGGGTTGACTTTTCTTTTATTTTAAACATTTAGGGACTAGTTTTGTCAATTTATGAAACTTGAGGGACTGAAACTGCCAATTATGCAAACTTTGTTCATTTTTCATTTGTTTTTAAACATTTTGCATCTAAAACATATAAAACACACTTTTGGGATAATTTCTGTATTTTGATGCATTTCTGAGTGTTTTTTGATGTTTTGGCAGTTCAGATACGATAAAAATGATGAGTATTTACACACTCATCAAGGAGACATAAGGTTGACATTGCGTGCTTCCAAGAGACGAAATGGAAGGGCTCCAGCACGAGGGAGGGTAACGGCTTCAAGCTTTGGCACTCAGGCTCTAGGACGGTGAGAAACATAGTTGGAGTTATTTTGGCGGCGGGTCTCAAAGATAATGTAGTGCAAGTGATCCGGAGGAGCGATAGGATCATGATGATCACTTTGGTTATTGATGAGGAGACCGTTAATGTAATTAGCGCTTACGCACCACAGGTGGGCAGAAGCGAAGAAGAGAAGAAAAACTTCTGGGACTCTCTCGACGAGCTTGTTAGGGAGTGCCCGTCGGATCAGCGCTTGGTTATAGGAGGTGACTTGAATGGCCACATAGGAGCGGCAACAGATGGTTACGCGGGGGCCTACGGAGGTTTTGGTTTTGGAATTAGGAATGATGAAGGTCGTTCAATTTTAGAGTTTGCGACGGCCCACAACTTAGTAGTGGCGAACTCTGTTTTCAAGAAGAGAGATGTTCACTTGATCACCTTTCAAAGTGGGGGTCACTACACCCAGATTGATTATCTGCTGGTGAGAAGAAGAGATCTTAGAGCATGTAGGGACTGCAGGGTGTTCCCTGCCAAGACATGCTCATCCCAACACAAATTGTTAGCATTGGATATACTCTTCGTAAGGCAACAACCTAGGAGTGCCGCGACCAGGTCGCCAAGGATCCTATGGAAGAATCTGAATGGCGAGGCGGCTGAGTCGTTTAGAACGAAAGTCTTAGAGGGACTTTCTACTCGGTTGGAGGACCTAACTACTAGAGACGCGGACCAGATATGGAACTCTTTTGCCGACATCATTAAGGACGCAGCAAAGGATTCCCTTGGTGTGGCTAGCGGGGCAGTGAGGACCCAGCCGCACAGCAAGGAATCTTGGTGGTTCAGCGAGGAAGTGCAATCCAAAGTAGCCCCGAAACAATCTAGGTTTAGAGAGCTTCTTTTGTGCCGAGAGGGCCACCAACCTGACATCACAGCCATAGAAGAGAGGTACAAAGTAGCTAAGAGAGAAGCGAAGAAGGCTATTGCGCAGGCAAAGAAGAAGGCGTATGAAGATTTATATAAGAAATTAGACTCCAAAGAAGGGGTTAATGATATATTCAGGATTGCTAAATCCCAAGAGAGAAGAAAGAGGGGTAGGGATTTAGGAAACGTAAAATATATCAAGGATGAAGGCGGACGGACCATTGTGAATGAAGAGGATATTAGGAAAATATGGGAGAGTATTTCCCCTTTCTTTTCATCGTAGGAGGTACCTAAGGAAGCGGGGAAGAAGAGAACCCTGGCCAACGGCCTGAGTGTTACTATGCGAGGATTAGCCAACCAGAAGTTAAGGTTGCTCTACAGAAGATGGGAAGAAACAAGGCAGTAGGGCCAGATCAAATCCCCATAGAGGCTTGGAGGTGCTTGGGAGATGAGGGGGTAAAATGGCTGACTTGCCTCTTCAACAAGATCTTCTCAAGTGCTAAGATACCAGAAGAACGGAGACTCAGCGAAGTCATCCCCATCTACAAGAACAAGGGGGATGTTCAAGTGTGTAGCAACTATAGGGGCATTAAGCTTCATAGCCACACCATGAAGCTTTGGGAGAGAGTTATTGAGAGAAGGTTGAGAAGGGAGACGAGGGTGGCGGAGAACCAATTCGGCTTTATGACAGGTAGGTTTTCGATTGAGGCTATTCACCTTCTCAAAAGTCTCATGGAGAAGTATAGAGAAAGACAAAAGGATCTACAGATGGCGTTCCTCGACCATGAAAAGGCATATGACAGTGTTCCACGCGAGTTGATTTGGAGAACTTTTATTGAGAAAGGAACCCCCAGGAGATACGTGAGGGTCATTAAGGATATGTACGAAGGGGCTAAGACCCATGTACGGTCCACAGTGGGGATATCAGAGTTTTTCCCTGTGGAAGTTAGGCTACACCAAGGATCTGCCATTAGTCCTTACCTCTTTGCCTTGATTCTAGATGAGTTAGCTCGTGAGATTCGAGAGGGTATCCCGTGGAGCATGATCTTTGCTGACAACATTGTGTTGGTGGCAGAATCGGCGGAAGGGTTAAACTACATATTAGAGCAATGGAGGGAGGCTCTTGAAGACAACGGTCTTCGAGTGAGTATAGAGAAGACTGAATACCTGAGATGTGATTTCGGGAGGATCGAGACAGGCCGCCACGAAGTAGTTGATATTCGGTAAGGTGACCAGATCCTGCCACCCAAGGAGTCATTTAGATATCTGGGATCGATGATCCATAAATCAGGGGAGATAGATGAGGACGTTACCCACCGGATTAGAGCTGGTTGGACAAAATGGAGGGCGGCGTCGAGAGTCCTTTGTGACAGAAACGTTCCCTTAAAGTTAAAGGGAAAATTCTATAAGGTGGCGAGACCGGCTATGCTGTACGGGTCTGAGTGTTGGCCCATCTCCAAGGCCCTTGCTAACAGGGTAGAGGTAGCAGAACTGAGAATGCTTAGATAGACTTGTGGTAAAACCTTGCTTGATATGATCCCGAACGGAGTTTTCAGAGCAAAAATTGAAGTCGAGAATATTATCTCGAAGATGAGAGAATGAAGGTTGAGGTGGTTCAGTCATGTTAGGAGAAGGCCACAATCAGCGCCAGTAAAAAGAGTCGAGGTGCTAGTAGTAGAGGGTGTGAGAAGGAGGGGTAGACCCAAACTTAGGTGGGAGGACAGAGTTAAGCTCGACATGAAGGAACTTCTTTTGACCGAGGACATGACCTCAGATAGGAAGGCGTGAAGAGATAGAATTAAGATCTGTGGGTAGTTCCGGCTAGGTGCTTAGTGGGTTTAGGTTGTTGGAGATGTTTTTGGTTTTGTGTTCTTAGTTTCTGTTTTGCCTTAGTTTTAGGCCCCGTGCGTTGCTCCGCTTTGCTCTGTTTTGCTTTTAGGTTTCTGTAGATGTTTTGTTTTTTTTGTTCATAGTTTCTGCTTTGCCTTAGTTTAGGCCCCGTGCACTGATCTGCTTTGCTCTGTTTTGCTCCGTTAGGTTGCCTGCTTTCTTGGTGCTTTTGGCTTTTTGGTTTCGTTTGGACCTTGCTTGGTTCTCCTTTGTTTGTGCTTTTGTGTGTGCCTTTGTTTGCTTCCCCGGTTTGGTTGCTTGTATTGCTTGCTTTTTTTCCTTTTGCTTGCTGCTGTTTTGTTCACTTCCTTTTCACCCGCACACCTGCATTTGCCGGAGGTCTCGTTAGAAGCAGTCTTTTTACTCACGGGTTTATCCTGAGGTAAGGGTAGGATCTGTTTACATTATACCTCCCCATACCCTGCTCCGGCGGGATTAGGTTTGTTGTTGTTGTTGTGGATACTATTTCGTCACTTTATATTTAAGCGGCAGGTAGAAACAATAAGCAATTTCAACACCCACTTGGTCATTTTTTCTTAGGTTGCAGATTGCCTATTTTTTATGTCAATCTTTTTTGATGTTATCTTGTTATAAGCACAAATCGAATATGACACCAGCTGGTAATTAGTATCATCAATACCACATATATTGATCAAACTACTACCAACTATTTCCTAACGAATTTAATGAAGCATTATACACAATCAAAAATAGTCTCCATATTAAACGATACTTTGATATCATTTCCATTTTAGCAATGAAATATATAGTAAAAAAATAATCTAATGAAAACCTCACACTATAAATACCCCTACCACATTCTTAAACTGAATAACCCAAAAAGTGTTTTTCATTCATTCATTCCTCCCTCCATACATTTTCTCTCCCTCCAATTCCTTATTTTGGCTGGAGAGACCAAGAAAATGGGGCTGAATGTACATAGCAAAACCCATGTATTATTCGCGATTATTGGTCTTGTGTCGATATTTGTCTATGTCGAGGCAAGTGCAAGCAAATGTGATTTATTTCAAGGAAATTGGGTTTTGGATAAGGCGTATCCACTCTACAACGAGTCCACTTGCCCCTTCTTAGAAAAAGAGTTTAATTGTGTTAATAATGGCCGCCCTGATCGTTATTATCTTAAATATCGATGGCAGCCCCGTGGCTGCCACTTATCCGGGTACGATTTTATACTTATTTATTTTAACTATAACGTAATTTATGTTTTAATTAAATTAGTACTAATGCCACTCGTAGCAGAGTTAATGCTAACTTTGCTACGAGTGATATAAATAATATATGTATTTAAATGTGAGAGAGCATGACTAGTTATGTTCGTATTAAAGTAGTTGTTAGCAAATGTTGTTAGATAACTAGGATAGTAGTGGTGGCTGTTGGTAGCAACTGCTGGTGGTTTGTTCAATTCAGTGCACCAAGAGGGTGGTGGTCCCACACACACTTGGAAAATGAATGTGATGGTTGTTCATAGCTGTCATTTGTGAAAGAGAATTTGTGTGTGCGTTTGGGGTGGAATGAGATTCCCCTTTGTCATTAATCACTTTTAGCTATAGGATTAAAAGTTAACTGATACATTAATTACTGTATAAAATTTATTTTTAGGATGTTATTGCCTTTCAGCGCCATATAAAAATTGATTTTGCTAACCAATACTTACAGGGGAGAAGTAAATATTTAGTTAATGAACACAAACTTTATTAATTAACCAAAAATTGCATTAATTACATATTAAATGAACTTGTAAATTTATAAATAGTTTTATATTTTGTGTCGTCTTATGTCACGCTTTAAAAACGCAAAAGCTTTATTTTGACCCGATAAAGCATGAGACTTGGTTATACCATCACGTCACTCCTTGCACTATTTATAACTATGGTTCCGACCCACAGTAAATTATGTGACGACATCAATTGGTTTATATTTGTTATTTTAGGAATGTAAGCATACATTTTACTGAATTAAATGAACGACTAAAAAGAAGTGGCCTTTTAATAAAACGAGTTCGAACAATATAAATATTAATAAGTCGAGTTATATCATACTTTTAGGATCATTAATTTAATTTGACTTTTGCATACGTTTAATTATGGGCTATTGAGAGCTTAAAAAGGTTTATTACCAGATTCAGGGAAAAAGTCTACAAATAGCTACTATAACATTAAACACCACACAAATTTCAGAAGATATAACTTTGTGAAGGTAGATATATTCATATATATACTGTTTGTAAGGATAAAGAATAAACAATTTTCTCCACAGTATTTGAAACAAAATTATGAAATAAGAGAAACATAAAAGTATTCTTGATGACAAATCAATTAAATATATACCATTGCTTCACAACTTTAGTTAAGAAAATGTAATATTGTTACACTTGGACACATACGATATGAGTAAAGTTTTTTGGAAGGTGATAGAATGTGATCATTGGCTCTGAAACCAAAATTTATATTCAAAAAACCTTCAATTGTTTAATGAAATAACATATATTATTATTAACTAGAACGGTACCCGCGCAATGCGGCGGCCGGTACCTGTGACTATATTTTGCATTATTCGGTTATTCGGTTATACATTTAGTTGTATTTATGCTTTTTAAGTAGAGGGGTTAAGCTAAATAATTTTAGTTTGAACAACGAACTTGCTTCCTAACCAACTTGCTTTCTAACCAACCTGTTTCTTAACCAATTAATTTTGAAATCTTCTATAATAAGCAAGAAAAAAATCTGAATTTTAAGCGTTTCTAATTATAAAATAGTCACAAATATATTATATAGTAGTATAGATTTAAATCACGAAGTAGTGTGGATATTGATCTCGTTGACACGAACACAATATATTAGTCTTGTGACATTTTTCTTGAAATAACTACTAGTTGAAAATCTTAATACAGACAGGAAATGCCTCTTGCTTCATGTGACACGTTCATTTGAAGTTAGATCAACCATACTCATCTACCCTCTTCATAAGATTATGTGTACTTTGTTAATAATCAATGATAAAGTCGTTGGTGACAATAACATTTTGGTACAAATATGAAGGAAATATATCCTCATTCGTTCAGAATGTTGGTTATATTACTCCCTCCGTCTCAAAATAATTGTTAGGAGACAAAAATTACAAAGTTTAATAAAAGTGGAGCCACTTTAGATTTCAACCACACAAAGAGAATATTCCCCTAATATATTCTCTAGTTTTTACTTAAAAGGGAAAGTGGACAATCATTTTGAGACAACCCGAAATGGAAATATGAACAATATTTTTAAGACGGAGGTAGTATATACTTATATATCATCGAGTTGAATATATTTACAATACATAGATATATGTATAACAGTATGAGACTCGAACCAAATTATTTTAGTGGTTTATATCATTTCCACCGACATTATTGAAATTCGAGAATAAAATAAAAATGGAAATGATTGACAACATGAAATTGAGAACATAGATCTCAAATGTAATTGGGGACTGTTGGGTCTGTGTCTTATGGACTATTTTATATGCTTTCCCATGCCTCAAAAAATATTTATAATAAGGGATTGTCTAACTAGTGCCTTAAGAAGAGGCAGTACCTATAAAATAATATTAAAATATATTTTAAATACTTAGGGACTTACACCTTTTCAATAAAAAATATATTTTTTTTGTACTATTTTGTGAGTACTCTCTCTTCTTAACCAGTGCCTTTAGAAAACTAGTTAGACAAGACGTAATATAAATAAAATACGACAAAAAGGTCTTCATGGGAACTAAAAAACAAAGGCACACTATACGAGGTGAGGTGTCACGGAGGATGTCTTCCTTGGATTTCTACACTTACTTTATGCAAGCAAAATCAACTCGCTTACACCGTGTGTGATGCAACATTCATCTCTTCTCACCCTTCACCTTTCTTTCTTTTAAGAGTAAACTTTAAAATACATCCTTGTGGTTTGCCCCATTTCGCACGATACATCCTTCTCGAAAAAGTTGCAACAAATACATCCCTCCATTAGTAAAAGTCAAACAATATACATCCACGAGGACGAACGATGCAAATTTTTTGTAATTAAGTTGGACACGTGGCTGTTATGTAAGGGTATATATGTCTTTTTACTTCCCCCTCTTCTCTTTTACACTCCTAATCCTACCTTCGACTCCAAATTCATTCGGCAACCAGAAAATACCAAGGCCAATTCATACTACAACCATGTTATAAACAAGAACATCAAGAATGTCATAATGCTAAAATAACAGCAAGAATAACAAAACCAGAACCTCAACAAGAAGAATCAACAACAACAAGAACAAAACATCACGAATACCGTGAGCATAGGCTCACGGTTTACTTCAACTCGACACACAACACACATTAGATACCATTTTAGTCATCAAAAACATTTTTATTCATCAAAATATTAAAACCCATTCGTTATTTACCCCAAAAACCAAGAAATCACGAGTTTGACTCGTGACCGAGTCAACTCACGCGTATAAACGCGTTATCTCACCTTCTTGGACTATAAACTTCACGGGTCTACAAAAAGGAACAAAAATGGTGGCGGTTTGATGCTCGAATGATATGAATTCGTGGTGTTTAGGGTGATTTGGAGGCGCGTGCACCATATCAAAAGATGAAGGGGATGATGGTGATTCATTTTATGGTGGATATGAGGTGGTGAGAGTGGCGGTGGTGACAGGGTGGCCGACTATAGTTGGTGGCGGCTAGGGTTTTGAAAGGGGAGGAAGAAGATAGAGATGGTGAGGATAATGTGTTTGTTTGTCTGCTCATTGACCACAAGGACCACTTTATTTGCAATTAACTTTTATAAATATAAAAGAAAAGAGGGGAAAGTAAAATGACATATATACCCTTACAAAACAGCCACGTGTCCAACTTAACTACAAAAAATTTGCATCGTTCGTCCTCGTGGATGTATATTGTTTGACTTTTACTAACGGAGGGATGTATTTGTTGCAACTTTTTCGAGAGGGATGTATCGTGCGAAATGGGGCAAACCACAGGGATGTATTTTGAAGTTTACTCTTCTTTTAATCTACTTATTTAATGATCAACTTCATAGAATAAACCGACCCACATCATAAAAATCGCGTCTCACACAAATACATTTTAAATAAAAAAAATATCACATACAAACATGCATACAAGTTGATCGACTGCCCAATCCACATTGCCATTTTGATAGAACGATCGACATGGGGACCGAGATACTGTAATAAGCGAGACCGACTTGGATTATTCATTGAGGTTGAGATTGACCAAGATTTTTAGGCTTATTACGCCCAACCAAATGCTAATTGTAATAGTAACCAAATTCACGTCAACAATACATTAGCATTTAACACACTACTAAATCTATCATTAAATATTTTTGACCTTATATATTATTGTTTGTATTATATAATAATTAATGCAAAATATATAAATGGATTGACTTTTAAATGTATTCTTATTGGTATAATTTTTATGAAGTATTATATTGTACAAATAAAAATATTTAAGGTAGAAGTTGGATTCAAAAAGTTAAAATAAACTTATATTTTAAAACGGAAAAAGTAGTCATTATATAAATATACCTTATAATATACTGCACAAACAAAAAATAAAATGAAAATTTACAATCGGTTCAATGGTATGCACCACCAAGCCAGTGCAAAATAATTGGTCTTCGCACATGATAGGGGAGATTGCTAGCTGGGATAACATTTGGTGGGTGCACCACCAAGTGGTTGACCACCACTATAACTCCCTAACTTTTTTTTTTTTTTTTTTTTTTTTTTTTTTTTTTTTTTTTTTTTTGAACATCTATAAATCCCAACCTAACTAAAATTAAAATTGCCTTAGTTAACTTATACAGTAACAAATTTGTTTTATGATATATTAGAGTAAACAATAAAGATCGTTACTTTCTTTCCCTATTCATCCGAAAGTAAATATCAATTTTAAAGATACATACAGTTTTATGAATATTTTTTGAATTCTTTTTATTATATTGTTTATCAATAAACTTGATTTAGACCCATTAATCTTATTTTTTAATAGGTTAAAAACTTCAAATATAATGCATATTTCTCTGTTACAATCCAAAATAAGAATGTAGTTACCTAAATTACGACGGACGAAGCCATATTTGTGTGGCTGCAATTATAGCAGTTGAAAGTTCTTTCATCTTCAGACTGATGCTAATGGGAGTTGCCTCCCAACCACAACCCAATAAATGCAACGCGTTACTCCATTAGCTCACCCCAAAGTAACGCGTCACCAAGCAACCATTTCAAAGTTGTGGTTGCTCAGCCGACCGAAACATTTGCAAGATTGTGTGTGTAGTTTTTTTTTATTTGTTTTATGGAGTATGTTATTGGTTGTAGTTTTCGGGGTCGCTTTTGTGGTCACCACTAGCTAGTTATGGTTGGGGTGAAGTTGTGGAGAGAGAAAGCTGATGTGACGCTGAAGTGGCGGGGTTGCTTTTGCGGAAATGATGTTGCCATTAGCATTAGTCTTAGCATTACATTTTTAAGATGAAAACTAATTATGTTCCGGCATTGAATCGATTTCTTCATAATAAAAGAAACTTTATACCAAGAACCGACACTTTTAGCTAACAAGGTTCTGTTTAGGAATAGTTTCTGCAAATAGTTTTAACCTTTAATTTGGTTCGTACATAAACTTCTATATCTTTCAATAATAGCTAGATATATATTTTATCACATTGGTTAGTTAGTACTCGTAGATATTTTGATACATAAAGAGTAACGAGTTATTTCCAAGTGGTTTTACTACTTTTTGGACAATAGGAAAGTTATAATGTGGCCTAAATGGTCCAGCCTTTAAAAAGAAATGTGGTTTAATAGGGATTCATTTAAACTTTTACGGGACCAGAGTTGACATAGAAACTAGTGCGAATGGTTGAAAGGCAAGTAGAGATCGGATAAGTTTTGGGGTTATTTTAGTACAGGGAATGGATTTAATACGAGTAGAAATTAAAACGAAAAGCGAGAAGTATTTTTAATCATACATTTTAAATAATAAATAATAGGAAAAAATTAAAAGAGATAAGAGAGACTGAAAAACATAATTCAAATGCTTTGTTTAATAAAGCAACAACAATGTTTAAGTGGTCTGTAATAAAAAAAATTATAAGCTATGTTTCCGTAGAAAACATTCTTGAGAAATAATTAGATGATTAGCCATATCAACATCTCTTCGAGAAAACATATTTTTTCAGTTCTATTCCATAGAAGAATAGTATCATTAAACTATGATTGTTAACATTTTTTGATTTTCGTATTGGGGATAAGAACATGGTCACAGTGGACAACGAAAGCATATAGTAGTATTATTTTTGGTTTGATATAATAATTATTAGGCGAGCACGATGCGGTGTGAATGAGGTTTGTGTAAACTTATCTCTACATAATTAGTAATTGATATTAGTCTCCTAGGCGGCCGATTAATCGGCGAGTAATCGCCAGGCGGGGATACCCCAATTTTGACTAATTGGCTTTATTAATCGGTTTGGTCAAAATTCGTCAATATGCCGATTAATCAGATACAAATCGGTCAAATCAGGCATAAATCGGCCAAATCGGACAAAAATTGGATAAATCAACCAACTCGGTTAAGGATAAAAATCGGCCGAAGCAGGCATAAATCGGAAACTAAATCGGCCAAATCCGGCATATAGTTTTAAAATTTTATATATAAAAAATCAATCCGATTAATTCCCGCCTAACTGATTAATCACTAAGCGCTACCCAGCCGTCCAGCTACCACTTAGCGATTTTTGCAACCTTGGTATTAGTAATTACTACCTCCGTCCCAAAATAATTGTCCTCATTTGACTTTTTAAAGTCTTAATTTCTCAACTTTAATCTTTAATTTTTTTGTGTGTGTTATATAATACTTGTTGAAAATTATATGAATGGATTGGTTTTTTAAATGTTTTTCATTGGTATAATTTTCATCAATAATTAAATAACACATAGAAATATTAAAGATCAAAGTTGAGAAATTTGGACTTTAAAAAGTCAAATGAGGACAATTATTTTTGGACGGAGGGAGTATATTATTATCATTTTGCGAGTTTTAAGCATAATTATACATTCTTTATATGTATTAGAGATAACGTTCAATTTTGGTATGCAATATGTCTTCTTGTTCTTGTTCTTTTTCTCAACATTTCATTCAGTAAGCTTGCAATTGAAATGTGATGTAAAGATTAAATTACGATGATTATTGATGCATAAATAAATAAAAGTAAACTGGAATGAAAAATTATTTTTCTGGAATAACTAATGTTTAGTTGTTTGATCGTTCCTTGTTACGCGGTTGATCCATAATATGAACATATAATTTTTTTTTTTTTTTTTTTTTATTTATTTATTTATTTTTTTCCATCCAAACATAAGAACTCATTGTTTCCACTTAAATTCTATCAATACAGTCTAATATCACTAATGCAAGTATGCAGCAATCAGAAAGAAAAAAAAAAAATGTGTTAGTGTAATGCCTTATCCTTAAACTGTTTAAGATAGGAATTCCACTCCAATCAATTTATAAAAGTTATATGTGATTGGCACAAGAAATGGTTATCTTTGATTTCACGTTTCATCGATATTGTAAATAATGAGCAAAAGCAATAATTAGTGCTATCACTATCGAAATGAAGGTTACACCTTCCATATTTGAAATCAGGCCCTTTCGATCTGTATCACTTTTGATAACCACAATTTGATGTGATTTATGGAACAACTTCATGTTATGTCGTTATGATGCATGTGGATGGGTCCCATTTTGCAACTAACAAGAAAAATAAAATGCTTTCCGACCTTTTGAAAGAAATGATAATTTTTCTTAATAACCATGGTTTCCGACCTTTTGAAAGAATACGTTTTTTGTGCTTTGCGATACGTATATTAAATAAGGTAAACCTGACTTAGTTTAAACAAACATTTTTATGATGACATGAAATTACTCTTCTTTGTAATGTTAGATGACATAAATTTACTATTTCATTGAAGTGCAACTAAATAAAAATTACTCGATGGCAATTTATATCTGCCAAAACGCTAAGATATACATAACACAGTGTGGGTCTTAACTAAATAAATGTTCTTATAGAAAAGCTAGCCTAAGACGTTTCATCCAAACTGTTAACAGAAGTAGTTGTGCACGCAAGTCATATATATTAAGACATTGATGACCATATAACTCAATATGGGTCCCTACTAGTTGTTCGTTTAGAAAAACTAGTTCAAGATAATAATTACATGAAGTACTTATGGTGTAATAACCTTCACTAATCACTATCATCGTCGAATTTTAGATAATCTTGCTTTCTTTTTATTATTATTGTGTTTGTGCCCAATATAAGATCATGATGTCAAAAGATAATAGTTTAGTAGCATAACTTATATGATCATGCGAATTTTAAGAATATTGTGAAAAAGAAAACATTTTGCAATATGTTATTAACCATATATACTTAATGTATTCTCTCTTTTTTTTCACTAGATTTGATGGTCAAAACTTCTTAGAAAAACTAAGAGGGAAAACCATAATGTTTGTAGGAGATTCACTTAGCCGAAATCAATGGTTGTCGATGCTATGCATCATCCACTCATCGATGCCAAAGGCAAATTATGCCGTAAACATCTCACTGGTTAAAGATATGACCACATACACCTTCACGGTATGCCTTTCAACCACATATTCAATTTCATTTTTCCATCTTACATAAAGTTGAAACAATTGCTAATTTTTGTATCAATTGCGTAATTATTGTAGGATTACGACTTGCAAGTGACATACCATCACAATCTGTACCTTGTGGACATAGTGAAGCAACGATTTGGGAGAGTGTTGAAGTTGGATGTATTGACTGCTGGCAAGCTGTGGTTGGATGTTGATTACCTCGTATTTAACACATGGCATTGGTGGAATCGCAGAGGAGCCAGCCAACCGTAAGCTTCCTTCAATATTGATTAGCCATAAAAATGTATCAGAAAATAAATAATTTAAGTTGTCTAGCTATGACATCAAGATCAATTGATTATCAAGCTGAACTAAAACTTACCAAGAAAAAGTATATATTGCATTTTTTGAACTAAACACGTACTGTGATATTTTAATTAACTTCGGTTACTCATCATTGTAGATTTGATTATATAAAAGATGGAAGTCGTATCTACAAGGACATGGATCGTGTCGTTGCTTTTGGGAAGGCCGTTGTTACATGGGGTAAATGGGTTGATGCCAACGTCACTCAGAATAAAACAAAAGTGTTTTTTCAAGGGATATCACCATCTCATTACAAGTAAGTTTCTTAACACATGTATGTTTTGTATCAATCAATATGCATATTTTGAATTATAAATCCAAAATTTTTGAATTTTTACAGTGGCACGGATTGGGGAGAACCAAAGGCAAAATCCTGCTCCGGACAGAAAAGTCCTCTACTAGCTTCCAAATATCCCGGTGTCTCACCGCCTGCTTTGGCAGTCCTCAAAAGCTCACTCAAAACAATCAAGAAACCAGTCACTTTGCTCGATATAACTAACCTTTCTTTGCTCCGGAAAGATGGGCACCCGTCATCTTACGGGTTAGGTGCAGTGGATTGCAGCCACTGGTGCCTAGCAGGGGTTCCAGATACTTGGAACGTCTTGCTATACAATCTTATGTTTTGAAAAAATTAATTACATTATAATTATAATTCAATTATTGGTTTTTACAGAAAATAAAAGTGATACACCATAAATAGCATTGTTGAGTTTGGGCATTATTTGTAATTTTACATAGATACAGTTGCCATTGAAAATTTGAAATAACTGGCAAATATTCATTCTTATTTTAACTATATTCTAAGAAATGAAATTTATACTGATTTAGCTATTGATCCTCTATTTTATTAGCATACTAGCACTACACCATTTGGGACTTTTCGAGACAGACCAAGTCGTTCCCAAAAGTGCCATTTTGTTGTCCCCAAATCCTTTTGTCACGACAGGTTGTGCCAAAAAGGGTTGTCTCCCAAGGCTCGTGCCCAAAAGTTTTAGGGACGAGCAAATTTAACTTTGGGGGACGGCCTGTGGGACCCACAAAATTTCAACCAGAAACTTGACCAAAGTGGGACCCGCATCTTTGGGGGACGATGGTTGTTGTCTCTAAAGCTATATTGCCATATTTTATTATTTTTAATATTTATTTATTAAGCAAATTCAATAATTACATTTTTTTTTTTTTTTTTTGAAAAAAAGGGGAACCACTTTTGAAGACAACAAAATGGCGTCTCTAAAAAATATGTTTTAGGAAACTGGTTGCTTTTGGGTGGGTGACTATTAGAGACGACAAGAGATACCCTTTAGATACGACTTTAGTGTCCCTAAAAAGTGGTTATGCAGAAACAAAACAGCAGCAGCACTGCTGCAAATTTAGATTTTTTCCGGAAAAAATCTATCAAAATCAAACCTGTAAATCACCCAAATCAATAATACAAAATGCTTTCATTCATTCCTCATTCAAAACCAACCAAAAGCATGCCATAGTATGCATTTATAAGTACAATTTCGCTAATATACTAAATACGATAATGCAAATAACATAAGGATATCCATACAAATACTAATAATCTACCCTAACATCACTACTCGTCATCACCTGCATCATGCCCTCAATTGTTGCTCTGCAGGACTTCAGCCATGATCTCTCTATCTGTCTTGGGGTCTATCTTTTTTTCGTTGACCGCATCTTTTATTGCCTTCATTTCTGCCTGTGTAGTTCAAAATAACAAGAAAGTTAATATAAGTAGTAAGAAATTATAAGAAATCAGATAATAAGTATAAGGTTCATTGGTTCAAAAAATCAAGATGTATCACAATGAGCAATTTCCCATTTGGGGACATTATCAAGTTAATTAATAGCATTCTCTAGATAAATCCACATTTTCAAGTTAATTGATAGCATTCTCTAGATAAATCCACATTATCAAGTTAATTTGGGCTGGAAATATAAGCAGAATCAAACGCCTCTTTGGGCTGAAAACTAAGCAGAAGCAAACGCCCCTTTTGGGCTGAAAAATAAGCAAAAGCAAACGCCCCTTTTGGGCTGAAATATAAGCAGAAGCAAACGTACCCTTGTGCAGAAAATAAGCAAACAAACACACCCTTTTCTGTGCAGAAAATAAGCAAACAAATGCACCCTTTTTTATCAACAGATTTCTCACACTAAAACAACTTTGAGTAACCTTAAAAGTAAAGAGTATGGATTTTATCGGTGTGATATCTGATTGTTTCCTACAATTCTGTAGTCTACAATTCTGCAAAGTGTATACCTAAAGTTGTTGCCAATTGCAAAGGGGGGCGTACCTTTACGGCTTCAGGTAAGTGCAGGTTTGTTTTCGTACGTAAATGCTAATGTGATGTGATCCTAGAAATTAAAATTTATGCATACACCTTAGTTGGTAACAACTTATATCCTAAAGGATGAGTAAAATTTATAAGGTAAGTCTCAGACATAACAGCCAATACTAAGTCAGTGTATGGCATCCTCTGTTCAGTAATGAAGATAGATAGTGCGGAGCGTTTAGTTTCTGTGATATGACACAAATTCAAACACCAAATTGTAAACCATCCACACAATACAAACTCACAGTTTTAGTCCTAATCAAAACTCAATAAACAATCATGACATAATTTACTTACATAGATCCTTTCGTTTTCATAAGTCTGAAAATGGCCGTCTTTATCTGAATGAGTGCGCCTCCAGGTCTCGACCAAGTCCTCGTGATGCTGATTTTCTTGGTACTATAAATAAACAATATAAAACAAATTAATAACAGACTATATATGAACAATATAAACACCTTTAAAATAATATAAAAATAATAAAGAACCATACGAATTCGTGTCTTCCTCGCGCGAAAGACCTTGATCCCTGGCGGGTCGTCACTTTGTTCTTGGAATTCCTCTCCGATTGGGCCATACGATCCGGGTCGGCCTAGAAGTTAACGAGCTTCTACCACTCATCATCTCCTGCTTTCCAATTCGGCGGCTTTTTCTGCCTTGCCGCTTCAACTGCCCCGCTTTAGTAACCCATATTACTGTTAGCATTGGTTTCTTAGATTACTAATGATAAATGAATCAAAAGTCAGCTAATATTGATACCATATATTGTAGACTACATGTAACACATAATAAATAAATTAAACATATATATAAAGATATCTTACTGTTAGTTGGTTTTTTAGATTAATTATGATATTACATTGTTTGTAGACTACATTCTTTGCAAATATTACTGTAAGTTGTAACACATATTCTTTGCAAATTTACAACTATTATCAATTTTGTAGACTACTCTAACCCATATTCTTTGCAAATAGGAAAGCTACGTTTTTTTATTTTGATTTGTAATCCACTCTAGCCTTGTAATGCAAAATGTATGTAGTATTACCCGATAACCCGAATCACCTGACCCGACATAACCCGACCCGATAACCCAATTCTTTATCAGGTCGGGTTGCGGGTCACCTTTTTAAAACTCAAAACCCGACTCAACCCGACAACCCGATAACACTCCTACATGCTCATAATCCCAATATCCCATACCTAATCTTTTCACTGACAAAATATGTAAATTATAATATTGTGCTTATTTGATTCAACAAAGTGATGAATCAACTACAAACATAAAAGGACCTGCAGGTCACTATCCTAATGTAACCAACACACAAATACAAGACCAATGAACACATTACATTAAAGCTTTAAGCATACGATTAATTACAGCCCACTCGATTCATTGTTTACTTTTCTTTTAACTGTTTCTAACTTGACCATCTGAATCACTAAAAAGATAATATATATCCCAAATCGACCAAAATGTATAAAAATCGGTTAAAATGCAACATGTAGGCCTTTTAAATTACGGATCTTTTGTTTAACAGGTCATTCTAAAGAATCCGTGTTGCAAGGTATATCACGTCATTCTCACTATGTGATGATTAATGTACATTCTAACTATCAGGTCATTCTAAAATGCACGAGTATTATACATTTATACCTAGTAAAACTAAATCACATAGGCACATACAAACTAAATAACACAAATTTATTTCTAATATAATTAAACAAAATCCCCAAATCACATACCTTATGAAAGAGAGAAAGAGATAAGAGAAATAGAGAAAGAAAGTAGTCCTGGCAGCGGTGGTCGGCGGTGATGCTAACCAAACAAATTATAAACCAAAATTATCCAAAACAAATTATAAACCAAAATTAAATAAATTAAAATAAACTAAACAAATCAAAATTAAAAAAACGCATACCTTTAAACTAAAGAGATGCTCCGGCTATGGTGGTCGGCAGGCGGAGGTCAGGCGAGACGGCAGGCGGAGGCGGTACTACCAAAATCAAAACACAAACATAAAAATAACTAAAATAAATAAGTAAATAAACAAAGTGACTTTAAAGAATTAAAACATAAACTGTTGGCATGAATATTACGATATTTAATCTAAACATCCTCTTCATGTTTTGATGATGACAAAAATGTAAGTTACAACATATAACGTAAAGTGCTTAAGTTACTTGTTATCACAATTCATCTATGCATTCTTACGTCAACAAGCCTCGACATCTCAACGTCTCAAGTATGCTTCAACAATCACTTAAGGTATGGATAAACAAGTGTTTAATACATTTCATGATCAAAGGGGTATTTAATTAACTAATACAAAGTTTATTTAATTATATAAACTTATTATATATTTTTGAAAAACACTTTTGGTAATAAAGAAAAATGTTTTAATCATACTAAATATATGATTTCAAACTTTTAACCAAAATTAGTTAGTTTTTCACCAAATAAACTTTCCCCACTAAAAGACAGAAAATCTGGCCGTTTCAGTAGGGCGGCCCCCTTAATTATAAGGGGCGGCCCCCTTAATTTTAAGGGGACCGGCACACAATTAAGGGGACCGGCCACGCTCCCCTGTCAGATTTTGTCAGAAATTTTTCCCTATAAATACCACCTCAAACCTGGAATTTTTTCAACCTTTTGCACAAATATTTTCAGATCCAATTCTCTCTAAACATCCTTCTAAAACCCTTTGATCATAAGATTATTAATCTTTGTTTCAAGTGATCCAATCTTTCATCACTTAAAGTGCAAGAGAAGTATCCTCCCTATCATAAACCCAAAGATGTATTAGGATCTAGTTAGTGCTTATGTGAAGTTGTAAAGACATTAGTGGCTTGAAGGTGTCAAGACATTAATGCATTGAAGTTGTGAAGAAATTAGTGTCTTGAAGGTGTCAAGACATTAGTGCATTGAAGTTGTGAAGACATTAGTGGCTTGAAGGTGTCAAGACATTAATGCATTGAAGTTGTGAAGACATTAGTGTCTTGAAGGTGTCAAGACATTAGTGCATTGAAGTTGTGAAGACATTAGTGGCTTGAAGGTGTCAAGACATTAATGCATTGAAGTTGTGAAGACATTAGTGCCTTGAAGGTGTCAAGACATTAGTGCATTGAAGTTGTGAAGACATTAGTGGCTTGAAGGTGTCAAGACATTAGTGCCTTGAAGGTGTGAATATACTTTTGGTGTGAAGAAGATAAGTTAGGAACTAGATTGGTGTGAAGAAGATAGGTGTGGAGTAGTTAGTTGTGAAGTAGATAGATTTGAAGAAGTTGATTGGTGTGTAGATTGGTGTGTAGATTGGTGTGAAGATTGGTGTGTAAATTGGTGTGTATATTGGTGTGTACGGTTTTCTCCACCATAAGGGAGCTTGTTGAGTAGTGAAGAAAACTCTCGAGTAGGTGACTCGGGGAGTGGAGTAGGAACAAGGAAGGTGTCCTTGTAGCCGAACCACTATAAATCATCGTGTTCGGTTTGCATGTTCTTTCTCTCATCTCTTTTCATTCATTCTTGCATTTAGCGCTTTATATCTATGCTTGCCTATATGTCTTAATTGTTGCTTATATTGTTGTGATGATTGAATGTGTTTTACATAGAAGTTAATAGTGTGATAGGACATATAATTGTATGTTATGGTCAAATGGACTAATATATATATTTAACACTTCTCATGTTGAGCTTAACTTAATCGATAATTTGATACAAAACGTTTTAAGATTTTAAAAGGAAAACTTATACACATAAAGTTTGATCTATGCTTCATTCATAAAACTAAGTTTTGAAAACTAATCTAAAAGTTCACATATATAATTGATCATATTGATTATATGTTGCTTTTATACTAAAATCTAATTGAAGGTTTTTCAAACAAACAATTGAATAAATTCTAATCAACATTTTGAAACAAAGTTTTTATAAAACGAAAAAGAAGGGAAAACTATTCAACCCCCCCTTCTAGTTTTCCACAATTGGTACCAGAGCCACGTCGCTCAAATTTTCAAAACAAATGGTTTTAAAAATTGAGTACGATCCATGTATCAAATTACCCATTAAGGAGGATTTAATATGAAAAGTGTTTTGTTGATTAACTTGTATTAGTTTTGATATTATATACACTAATTATACTAGCTCGAGATAAGATTATACATAAAACAAGTGTTATATGTTCGTTTTTAAAATCAGAAAGTTACACACCTTTCCACAAAGTCAGAAAACAATTTTTAACAAAAATTGCATTTTTGAGTATCAGATGGGCGGCCCCTTTAATTGTCTGGGCGGCCCCCTTAAATACTGGGCGGCCCCCTTAAATTTAAGGGGTCCGCCTGTCTGTTCGACAGTTTTTCAAAAACTTTGAAATATCATATAAAATTAACCGTAACTCCGTAGAAGTCGTGCCACCCGGCGTTTCAAAGGTAATTGAGTCTACTTTCATTTAAAAATACTTACAAGTAACCATTACAAACTTAAATAAGTCAGAAAGTTAAAATACTACACGAAGGTCAAAAATTTGAGTCTTGTTTTAACATAAAACTTGTATTTCAACTTTTCCTTCGAGTCGGGCATTCCTAGTCGATATATCTTTGAAAAATTAAGTATTTATGTTTTCAAAATATTGATCTTTATTAAATTTTAAAATGGATAGGAAACTTTTTTATTTTCAAATAAAATCGAGCTAAGTAAACATTGGTATATATAAAACACAAAACGACGACAAGTGTTTTATGTGCTATGTGAACTCATTTGTGATTTTACTTTGCTAATCGTTGCTATTTGTAATTTAGCTATTTGAATATCTTAGCATATGTGCCTTGTACTCTATTAGTTTATAGTTAGTTATCCAGCTTATACTTAACTTGATCTTATGCTAGATTTCTTGCGTTAGGATTGCATAATTATGCTTGCATTGCATATAGGAATAGATGGCTTAATGTTACTCAAACATCTTGTAAATGAGTTAAATCTAATCACCTAAATATTTCAATCAATTTAATCTATTCTTAACAACACACTTAAACATTTTCAACAAATTACCTTGTTTTACCTTAAGTTGTTTAATATGACAAATTGAATCTTTGTAAAACATTAGTAGTAATATAAAAGAAAAAGTATTTTCAAAATCTAAGTGTGTTCATTATAAGTAACTATGAAGAGTCTTTCACATAAACAAAATTTATAACAATCATGAAGTAATAAGTCAAATTTCAATCATTCACCAACCTCACTCATAAATAATCTTAGGATTAATGGAACACACTATCAAAATGCCTATTTATTTTAAATGAGTGTTTGTGAGGGTCAAGAAAGATCTTGATATTATATCAATTCATTATTCAAATTATGGTTGATATATTCATCAAATCTAATTGACATTTTTTTGAGTATGGACAAGAAATTGGATTGTTATTTGTTTAAGTTTCAAGATTACATCAAATGATATAGTCTTGAATCTACATACTCAATCACACTAGATTGATATGAAAATATTTACATCCTTTGTAGATGAAAAGAGTATGCATTGGATCATAACTCACACTTGTGTTGATAATGTCATATTGAATCTACTTGTCCAATAATTGTGTTCCAAATATTAGAATAACATTTTAAACACATTTATAAAATATACAATAAAGTAGGATTGACGACTTGGATGTTTCGTCCGAAATATTCAAGCAATTTACATTGCAATGCAATGGATAAATGTGTCATATCCGAAAAACCAAACATGAGCAAACTAACAACATATGTAAACTTTGCTCACACTACTTAAAATTATCACCACAAGATAAAATACATATTTAAGAACAATACACACTATATATTATATGTATTTCATTTTCTTTGTAGCATGAATGGTTGTGTTACAAGATAATGCACTACACTTTTCTTTTTGAAATAATTTAAGTTATTAGAATTGAAAAACAACTTGTCACAATGCATAAACAAGTAAACTTCATTTTGTTTCAAATACTAGTTAAATTATGATATATAACATTGGCAAAAATCATAGAAAATAATATTTGCTTTAGAATATATAAATGTCTAGTTTTGATATCATTTGTGAATCACAATCTCGTTTAAGATAAATAATCTTAATGAGATTCATTTTTCAAGATATGCTAAGGAGCATTCATAAATCAAAGCACATTTATTAAATCAAGTAATATGTCATCAAAACCAAATAACCGGTTAATCATGAACAAAAGATTAAAACTTTGCATTTACTCTTATCTTAACATTTAACACATCTCTATTGGGATAGTGAGTAAAATATATCATGTAGACTTACCTTCATAAAAACATGGTGTTTGAGTCACATTATGCCAAATATTAGTGAATCAAGCAAACTTCATATTTGGTACTCTTCGATAGGTGAATTTAGGAACTCAATTTCTTCTAAAAAGAGAATGACTACTGGAGAATCTATTGACTAGAAACTCAATTTAACCTAACGGTTGGATTGCTTCTATGTGAGAAGTTGGGTGTGTGTAACCCGTAAAAATGGTCGTGTTTAGCCTGAATTGAGCACCACTAGTAATAGTCTCATACTCATTCTCCAACTTGATTAAATCGCTCTTCCTAAATGTACCTAACGCTAAGCTTACTTTTAGGAACTTTGCTTCTCATTAGATGATTTCATTCCTAGATTTATGGCATATCGCATATATGTTATTTCTAGATGTTTATTTGCTCCTATGTGATTTGATTGTATGCCTTTACATGATTTACTCTATATGTATCATTCATCTAGGTATATTTTTATTTCTTTTAGATCCTACACCCTTATTTCATATGAACCTTAGTGTCATTTTCCGATAGGTCATATTAGTCTCATAATATATCCGGATGAGCATGAATTTAATGGGAAGGGAAATGACACTCACTCACATATATCCTTCTACCTCACACCACCTAGAGTACCACCACTTCCTACAACCTCACATGCCACTCCCATGTTGCATGTGCAAACCTTCACCCAAGACAATTATCATGCTCCACCACCATCACCTTCCTCCGAACACTTGAAGTTCGTTGAGGAGCTAAAAGAGACTCATGAGCTTAGTGCTCTTTTAGCATTACATCTTGCTCAAAGCAATTTGGATCCACCTCAATCAAGCTCACCATCATCACCACATAACATTAACCAAATTGAGAAGTATGTTAACAATTGCCCTTGTTGCATCTTCCTTCAACAACATACCATTGCTTTGAATGAGCACTTTACCTGGATTGAGTATCTTCTTACTAGATCTCAACAAACCCCATCACTTGAACAACATCAAAACCCTCAACCAACAAACCCCACTTCAAATCCACCACTCCATCCATCAAAGAATATATCAACTCACAATTATCTCCACCACCAAAAGTTATCACCACCTCATCCAAGTGAATTTCATTACGAAATGCGTCATTTCCACTTACTAGCAAGTGAAGAACACAATGAAGAAATCCAAGCTTCAAGTGTTGCCGACTCATGATCAAGTGTTGTCGACTCATCACCACCTCATTTCACATATCCACATTCGGTCGTCAACCAACAAAACACCTAAAAATCCCATGATTCCCTATCATCCACCCTTTTCGAACGATATATTAATCCAAACCATAATTGTCAACCCTTTGTCATCACCTTCCCTTTACATTCACGCTCATCCCTCCTCATTCCCCTACATTTTCCTAGGTTCTAATCTTTGCATTAGATTCTAAATTTTCTTTTGGATTTAGGTTTTGTTTTAAAAACAATAATTGCATGTGTCATACTTTTAGTGCATATACCTAATATGTCCATATATTGTTCCCCTATTAGTTTCATGCATATATCCATTATCTTCATTATATACATGTGCACTTGTCTACTAACTTTGTTTTGAAGGATTACTTCACTGCTCGATTCTTTGGTAGCCAAAACAAGTTTTGAGCATACACCAAGGGGGAGCATTGAGGTTGATAGGATCAAGGCTTCACTTACGATGATGCAAGCTCGCCTTTTACATTCTATCTCAAGAGTTCAAGCATTGTAGAAGTGTCATTTAGAGTCCACCTTTTTGCTTCGACAAAAGGGGGAGAAGAAGTGTAAACAAGTAACTTATACATTTTACTATAAGTTATAGTTTACATAGTTTGTCATCATCAAAAAGGGGGAGATTGTTGGCATGAATATTACGATATTTAATCTAAACATCCTCTTCATGTTTTGATGATGACAAAAATGTAAGTTACAACATATAACGTAAAGTGCTTAAGTTACTTGTTATCACAATTCATCTATGCATTCTTACGTCAACAAGCCTCGACATCTCAACGTCTCAAGTATGCTTCAACAATCACTTAAGGTATGGATAAACAAGTGTTTAATACATTTCATGATCAAAGGGGTATTTAATTAACTAATACAAAGTTTATTTAATTATATAAACTTATTATATATTTTTGAAAAACACTTTTGGTAATAAAGAAAAATGTTTTAATCATACTAAATATATGATTTCAAACTTTTAACCAAAATTAGTTAGTTTTTCACCAAATAAACTTTCCCCACTAAAAGACAGAAAATCTGGCCGTTTCAGTAGGGCGGCCCCCTTAATTATAAGGGGCGGCCCCCTTAATTTTAAGGGGACCGGCACACAATTAAGGGGACCGGCCACGCTCCCCTGTCAGATTTTGTCAGAAATTTTTCCCTATAAATACCACCTCAAACCTGGAATTTTTTCAACCTTTTGCACAAATATTTTCAGATCCAATTCTCTCTAAACATCCTTCTAAAACCCTTTGATCATAAGATTATTAATCTTTGTTTCAAGTGATCCAATCTTTCATCACTTAAAGTGCAAGAGAAGTATCCTCCCTATCATAAACCCAAAGATGTATTAGGATCTAGTTAGTGCTTATGTGAAGTTGTAAAGACATTAGTGGCTTGAAGGTGTCAAGACATTAATGCATTGAAGTTGTGAAGAAATTAGTGTCTTGAAGGTGTCAAGACATTAGTGCATTGAAGTTGTGAAGACATTAGTGGCTTGAAGGTGTCAAGACATTAATGCATTGAAGTTGTGAAGACATTAGTGCCTTGAAGGTGTCAAGACATTAGTGCATTGAAGTTGTGAAGACATTAGTGGCTTGAAGGTGTCAAGACATTAGTGCCTTGAAGGTGTGAATATACTTTTGGTGTGAAGAAGATAAGTTAGGAACTAGATTGGTGTGAAGAAGATAGGTGTGGAGTAGTTAGTTGTGAAGTAGATAGATTTGAAGAAGTTGATTGGTGTGTAGATTGGTGTGTAGATTGGTGTGAAGATTGGTGTGTAAATTGGTGTGTATATTGGTGTGTACGGTTTTCTCCACCATAAGGGAGCTTGTTGAGTAGTGAAGAAAACTCTCGAGTAGGTGACTCGGGGAGTGGAGTAGGAACAAGGAAGGTGTCCTTGTAGCCGAACCACTATAAATCATCGTGTTCGGTTTGCATGTTCTTTCTCTCATCTCTTTTCATTCATTCTTGCATTTAGCGCTTTATATCTATGCTTGCCTATATGTCTTAATTGTTGCTTATATTGTTGTGATGATTGAATGTGTTTTACATAGAAGTTAATAGTGTGATAGGACATATAATTGTATGTTATGGTCAAATGGACTAATATATATATTTAACACTTCTCATGTTGAGCTTAACTTAATCGATAATTTGATACAAAACGTTTTAAGATTTTAAAAGGAAAACTTATACACATAAAGTTTGATCTATGCTTCATTCATAAAACTAAGTTTTGAAAACTAATCTAAAAGTTCACATATATAATTGATCATATTGATTATATGTTGCTTTTATACTAAAATCTAATTGAAGGTTTTTCAAACAAACAATTGAATAAATTCTAATCAACATTTTGAAACAAAGTTTTTATAAAACGAAAAAGAAGGGAAAACTATTCAACCCCCCCTTCTAGTTTTCCACATAAACAAACCTTTAAACTAAATGTGGTTTTGGGATGGCTTTGGTGGTACGGCAGGTGGTGGATGTGGTTAAACAAAGCAAAACAAAGTTAAACAAAACACATTAAACAAAACAAAACGAAAAACGAGAGAGGAGGTGCAGTACGTGTTTAATTTGGTGATAATGAATGAATGAGAAGTGTTAGCAAAATTTAGATGTAGGATTATGTTGGTCACTTTTGGGGACAATACTAATACCTTTGGAGTCAATAGGATCGTCCTCAAATGTGTAGTCAAAGTCATTGGCGGGATAAAATAAACGTGTGGAGGGAAAATGAATTTTTTTTCGCTATTGGGGGACGTGGCTTCCATTTCTTAAAAGATAAATGTAGTTAACAAGTAAAAAGTATGAGCCACAAACTCATTTGAAATCAGTGCTTAAATATGATGCACAATCTTGAACTAGCAATCTATAATAAACAGAAACAATATAAGTTACAATTGTTCAAGGCTTATAACCCTATCACCTTAATTCATATGAGATGGATTGAAAATGATTAACTAATCAATCCCCTATGACATACTACTTGAAACCCAATAGTACATGTGTAAGTTCATTAGGAATTGGTGTCTAGTTATAAGCCCACTTTAGATAGTTTAAAATCTTGTTTTATCAAATTCTAGTTCATTTTTACGAATTTTTATACCACCCTTATTTACATATTGAGGTTCCCAAATTTTTATCAGAGGTACTTATATATGTTAAGTATCTCCGGTAATTTTCCTAAATTTTATCTCATAGTGCAACCATTTCATTAAAATTCGTTTATCACAACTAGTCAGAATTTGACCTGATTGTACACACAGAAAGTTTGCAATTTTTAGAAATACCAAGACCTTCCAGAAAAATCTACAAAAATTACTGTAGTTAATAGACATATGAAATGTGTCTCTGCTAAATTTAGAGGTCCTAACTCGTAATAGTTTATGAGAGAAATTTCACCATATGGTCCAAATCTATCCCAAAAACTCAGCTTTGACACCTAATTTCTTTTAAATTATTTGAATGACCAAATCAACTCGAATCGACTCCAACTAATAAGGTCAGTTAGTAGACTATTTGAACTTAATTTTAGGCTCAAAAAACACCTTAAAAGCTACTGTATATAACTCGAACTATGGTCTATTCAAGGAGACACAAAATTCTAATAACATAGATTTCGATGTTTTACAAACCCTAACGCTTTTAATCCTTCTAATCACCATCTAAATGTTTTATAAAAATGTGCTATCAATCCTAATATCAGGTTTACAGTAAACTAAACTTATTTTAAAACCCTAATCTATCCATGCAAGTTACTTAAATAATTTGGAATCGATCAACTAATATGGGGAAGGATTTTGGGTCGTTTGTTTTGTATATAAAGGGGATAATGAGGTGTTTCATTTAGATTAGGATTAAGTTAAGGTAATTATCTAAACTAATTTTTTTAATAGAACCAGCCCCTTTTATATATAATTAATTTTCTTATTATTTTTTATTGTACTTATTATACATATTATTGGTAAAAGGAATTTTTCACCCTTGTAAAATATATTACTCCAAAAAACCGTTCAAAGTACAATAAAATGTGGCTGAAATACCATATTAACTTCAAGCAGCCGCTTGAACAACCACTAGATCATTTATGATAGGCCATAAATGAACAATTAGCTACCAACAATTAGAACAACCAATAAATAACATAAGAAAACATGCCAATCTTATGAACGAACAAAATAAAAATTATTTCCTAGCACAACCTTGGAGCTTGATATCAAACTGTTCGCAAAACTCATCTAATTGCCCTGGTAAGTCATAAACATGAGCCACATAATCATTAGAAAGATATTCTTCAAGCTCGTTACCTCCACCTGTTGATGAAAAGTAACTTCCCATATGATCATTTGGCTCAAATACCTCATTATCATCACTATCAGAATCAACCAGTTCACCCACCTTAGAAAATGGGTTGCCCTTCCTTTTACCATCAACCACCTGATTAGAAGTGCTCTTCATAGTCGATTAACGATGGGCATTGGAAGAACTAAGAATATCTTCAGAAGTACATGTAGTGCCAATCATAGATTCGAAAACCGAATCTTGTTCCGTAAGCACATCAAAACTGTTCTTCAAATAAAAAAGGTTGAAATCATCCACCCAACTATTATTCTTACCTTGGAAATCCCGAGAAGGAGATGTACTACTAGTAGGATTAGTAGTAGGTTCGTTACTAGAAGTAGAACCAACATTGATCGTTGGTAAACCTGCATTCGATTAGACAGAAGGCTTAGAAGTCGATGCTCCTCCATTCTTTGGCTTAGTTACTGGCCTATAGTAATACAAAACCTTAGGTTTTGAAATCGAATCCTATCAACATGACGATTAGTACCCTGTAGCTTACCTTTTCCTTTTTTTCTTATTAACTTTAATGAAACCCTCTTCATCAACCAACGGTTTATCAACCGGTTTCACACTTTTAGGACAGCTGTGATCATTGTGGTCAAAAATTTTTACATGTTGCACACCTTGGTAGCTTTCACTCATATTCAATATCAAGAGTCTCCAATGAATGACCAGATCCATTAGGATATGGAATCACTACCACAATTGAATCAAGTAAAGCTGATGAAGCTGAGACTTCAATAAGAGCACGAGCATAAGAATTCCTACCCCACGATTTAAAGCACATCGCACTAGAATAAGCATCTAGCATGATAGGACAACCAAGTTACGTGGTAATCAAGCTAAGACCAACTTCTGAATAAGCAACTAATAGAATATTGTAAATCTTAACCCATACCAGAGTTGGTATTATTTCATCCTTTGCTAATTTGGAATTAGGTGCCCAAATGTTCAGAAATATAGGCACATGACGGATCAACCACGATCCCTCCTCCAACACCTTCTCCATACCCTCTTCAGTCGCAAATTGAAATAAAAAGAAACCGTTATTCAACATTACCTTTTGTAAAAACTTAGCCCAAGTATTTTTCACATAATTTTCAACTATTGGGAATGCTAGACGTTTTCCAAAATATCCGTAGAGAGTGTTAGCAAACCTGTTACTTACCTCGTTCACCACTTCCATATGGATAGTTATTCGCTCCAGCTACACAATTCGCGTTCTTCATCTCTGAAATCTTCACAACTTTCTTAGGTGTAATATCTTTAAACATAGACGCGAAATGACATCAACATTTTCAATAAACGCGAGTAACTTGAGAATACACATAGCATACAATATCATATAAACATATGATAGCTATGTTAAAGAGTTTCTATGATAGCTTACTATGACACACAACGCACATAAACACATGAGCACATACGTTATCTAGTTATCAAAAATTTGGTCAAATGCCAAAGTTGGCTAACCTAAAAACTAACGGTTGTCACGTACAATAGAAAAATTAATAAGTTTGTTACATATAATAGGATAATTAATAAGTTTGTTAAATACATTAAGAAAATAAAAAGTTTGATATATACTTTATAGTTTTGTGATAAGTTGAATATATTTTTGAGTGATTATACTTATTTTTTTATATAGAAAAAGTTATTCCCTCCGTCTTAAAATTATTGTCCAGTTTGAATTTTTAAAGTCAAACTGGTTCAACTTTAACCATAAATATATATTTTTTATTATATAATACTTGATGAAAAATTATACCATTGAAAAGTACACTTAAAACTCAATCCATTTATGTATTTTGCATCAAATATTATATAACACCTACAAAAATATTTAAGATCAAAGTTGAAGAAAAAAAAACTAAAAAAATCAATAGTGGACAATATATTTGGGACGGAGGGTAATATTTTCAAGAGTATGTATTGTATATTCATTTATTCTTATATGGAGTCAATCGTTCAAAGAATATGTTATATGAAAACATGCCCAACCATTGCACCATGTTTCAAACGAGATGGATGTACCCGCCGCGTTGCGGCGGGGTAAAAACTGTTTTTGTAATTCGGTGTCATAGTTTCTTTACGAACGTGTATAGTCAGTGAATGTTGTTTTTTTTTTTTCATTATGCCGTTACCGAATGTATGACAAAAATATATATGACTGCCCCAAAGATTGTTGGTATAATGTTTGTGAACACTTTTGTAAATGTCTTTAAGTTACTATTTGGAAAATTAGTTTAATAACTTTAAATTAAACCCAAAGTACTGGCCACCAATTATTACGTCTAACCAACGTACTTGAATGCCACTCTAAGAAAACAAAAACACGTGGTGTTTCCCTCTAGCCCGGATCACCAGCTAAGGCCCTTAAATGACCGCTCAGTCGGTCAAGTGAAAAATGTTATATAGATATAATATTGCGGCATGTTCGATTATATGTTTATTATTAAAAAAAATTGCTAGATATCTTTGTTTTTTCATAAAAAAAATATATTCTAAATTTCATTTTTTTTTTTATATAAAAGCGCACGTATGTCAAAAATATATTAATATTAGATATGGTTTTTATAATGCGGAGGCGTTTTGACAGTGTAAATCGTTATATATTTATATTTATAGAGCTGCACGTCTTTGGCTTTTATAGTTTTAAAAAAGTTAAGTATAATTTTTAAAGTTAGTTGACATGTTAAAGGTTCATTTGATTTTATTTATTTATTTATTTTTAAAAAAAATATACATATATTAAACTTCAATTTTTTTTATAAAATCATACGTACGTCAAAAACATATCAATATTGGGCTTGTTTTGTTCGTTATCGAGAGACCTATTTGGTAATAATTTTTTTCTTTCTAGAAACCAATAGAGATTTATTAGATATTTGATAAGTAAAGTTTGCTATATTAGAAAGTTGTAAATATAAAAAAGTTAAGGGTGTGTTTTGTAATTTGTTTTATAAATGTGTTGATCATGTGTATGTGACTGCATGAGAAGTATGGTGTGGAGTCATGTTTTGATCATGTGTGTGCAAGTGTATGAGAGTTATGCTATATAGTCATGCAAGAACCAATAGGAGGGACGGTTTTTTCCATATTTTTATTTGTCCCCGATATTCTATCCGGATTGAGTATTTTAAGCGGTTTATAATATTTTATTGCCGTATGGGAACTTGGTCCGAGAGAATTGTTATATAGATATAATTTATAAATAATTTAAAATAAATAATTTCATTTAAATAAAACAATTTCCGGTGATTTGGTTTATCGGAAAAATATTGGGGAAGAAGAGATGGGAAAGTGGGATAGACAGTACGGGATAGTGGGTTGTTTTAGTACTCCCTCCGTCCAATATTAAGTGTCCACTTTCAATATGCACAAAGTTTTAGAAAATTCCACTAACTACACTATCCACCAATCAAATATCAATTTTACCCACAAAACTCTCATCTCATTGGTTGAAATAGAATCTGGACAATTAATTTAGGACATGCAAAGATTCTATTATAGACACTTATTATGGGACGGTAACTTTCATTGTACAAAATATAATATAATATATATTAAACACGGAGTAGCAACTGTACTAAGTTAGTTCAATAAGCAAGTAAGTGTACGTATAATGTTAAATGTAGGGATGGCAACGGGTCGGGTTTGAGGCGGGTATTAGTGTACCCGTATTCGCACCCGTTTATAATATTCAAACCCGTATCTGCCTCATTACTCGTCGGATACCCGATCAATATTATCCATTGGGTTTTCGGGTTTCCCGTGGGTTTCGGTTATCCTCAATTAAATATTATATAGACAAAATGGCGGTATTAATATTAAGTGACACTAAAATCCACCGAAAAAATAAAGAAAAACAACATAATATATTCATTTTTTTTTTTAAGTTAAAGAAAATGAATATCGTATCAAATGACTTAACGCTTTTAAATAATTCATGTATAGAATAAAATATGTTATATAATAGAGATACATATATAAAAAATATAACAAAAAAAATTATATATAATGTGTATATATTCTAGTTAATTATAATATCAATAAAGCGGGTATAGATTTGGGTAAACGGATACGGGTAATCGGGCGGGTACAGATATGAATTCTGTTTAGAATGAAAGAAAATGAGGTAAAAGAAAAAAAATAATATTTTATTAAAAACTTTATTTTAATAATTAATAAATGATTTATTAGAAAAAGAGTGGGGTAGTTTATTTTTTAATAAATAATTTTATGTATAGATTGTGAGTGAGATATAAATGTGGCACACATACCCCATGAATCAATCTATTATTACCGGGCCTACTTCAATTCCCAAAAACTTGGACCAAACATTTAATTTTTGGAATGAAACCATTCCTTGAATTCAAAAGCTATAAACCAAACGGGCCCTAAGAATCGAGGGTTTTGTCGATTGATAAAATTTGAAATTTTAGAGTGTCTGTTAATCATGTATTCCAACCTTTTAGTGGATTAATCCACGTGGTTTGACTAACCGGTAACGACTTATCTTTTTAGAAGGTTGGCGTGATCGATTACTCTAGGGTTGTTTGTATCTAGTAGAATTGAACTTAAGACCTCTCACATTTTAGTGATAGTAGTCACAAGCATTTTATCACAAGATCGCCGAGTGGCAAACGCTTTAACTAAATTTGTTCGGCAATTTGTTTGTTTAAATTTCCGTAAGTATTTTGTGTTTGATATATGGATGTAATATATCCATTTATTTTCTTTAAAACAAGTTAAAATTACAAATCAAATTCTATTTTATAACTATATACACCTATCTTAAGTGATATCTACGTGAAGAGATGACTTTTGTTGCCATTAATCAAACCCGACCCGATTTGTTCAAGTAATACTAAAAGATTATTTTACCGTCCGATGCCTCCCGTAATCATTATTTCTGGCCCCGCCACTGTGTACGGTTGCCACCTGAAGCAACTCCTTAGTCTGATCCGAGTTCTTCCACCACTGCCTTAATTTGTTTTAATTCTATAACTATATTAATATGTTTTAATTGACTATCAACCAAATGATGATTCTAATATTGAACTATCTTGTTACTATTTGCTTTTTTATATGCAATATGCACCTGAAAGTCATATCGAGGCTGAAGTCGGCAACAAAAAATATGAACTTGAGATTGATTTGGATAGCGAACAGGTTACTGAAACACCAAATAACGAACATGTTATTGAGAGTGATAAGAAGAATGGTGGTCGAAGATTTGGATAGCGAACATGTTACTGAAATACCAAACCGCCCCATGCTCACCCCTAGTATCCCTAGCTAGTTCAAGGAGATTTCTGCCCCTCCAACCCCACTATAATATCCCTAGCCAGTCAATATTATATCGTTATACATGAGATGTTAAACGGATGAGTCAATATTATATTTTTATACATATTATGTTAAACGGATGAGTCAATATTATATCGTTATACATGAGATGTTAAATGGATGAGTCAATATTATATCATTATACATGAGATGTTAAACGGACGAGTCGAGATGATATCGTTATACAACTCATGTTAAACGGACGAGTCAAGATGATATCGTTAGATGTTAAACGGACGAGTCAAGATGATATCGTTATACAAGACATGTTAAACGGACGAGTCAAGATTATGTCGTTATACATGAGATGTTAAAACGGACGAGTCAAGATGATATCGTTATACAAGACATGTTAAATGGAATAGTCGAGCTGATATCGTTATACAAGAAATGTTAAACGGACGAGTCGAGATGATATCGTTATATAGAAGATGTTAAACGGATGATTCGAGATGATATCGTTATACATGAGATGTTAAATCGATAAGTCGATATGATATCGTTATACATGATATGTTAAACGGATGAGTCGAGATAATATCATTATACATAAGATGATATTGTTATACATGAGATGATATCATTACACATGAGATGTTAAACAGACGAGTCGAAATGATATCATTAAACAAGACATGTTAAACGGACGAGTCGAGATTATATCGTTATACAGGAGATGCTAAACGGACGAGTCGAGATTATATCGTTATACAAGACATGTTAAACATATGAGTAGAGATGATATCATTATACAAGATATGTTAAACGGATGAATCGATATGATATCGTTATACATGAGATGTTAAATGGATGAATCGATATGATATCGGTATACAAGATATGTTAAACGGATTAGTGATAATGTCGTTATATATGAGATGATAAACGGATGAGTCGAGATGACATGAAAAATCTTTATATGCAATTGTTGTTGTTGTTTAATGTGTTGGTGTTGTTATTTATTGTGTTGATGTTTAATGTGTTATTGTTGTTGTTTAATGTGTTATATATCATCTCTACTTATCCGTTCAACTTCTTATGTATATCAATATTATCTCGAATCATCCATTTAACATTTCATATATATCCATATCATCTTAACTCGCTCGTTTAACATATCTTGTATATCGATATTAATACGACTAGGGATGAGCACGGTACCAGAATGGTACCGAACCCGTACTGAATTGGTGGTACCGATTTTTCCCCGAGCATGAAGGTGGGTACCGGTACCGTACCGGGAGGGATTTGGGTACCGGATCCGGTACCGGTACCGGGAAATCGGTACCTATACGGTTCTTCCCATATTTTGTTAAACCAAATAGGATTTCAAGAAAATGCAACAAAAAAATAGGAAAAAACATGCATTTTCAAGGGATTTCAAACCACGACGTGGCACAAAACGCAACCAACACTTAAATAAATACATCACCAAGATATTCATAACATACAAACATTCAAAAACTTATAAAATAGGTTCGGGTTTAATTTTTTGGAGCGTTTATGAAGGATCTATAGTTGTCACAATAAGTTTTTCAAACATTTGATTTCTTTTCATATGTTTTACATGACTATTGTTTGACATGGAACGGGCCAAATGGGTGTTTGGATAAGTTATTTAATTCAAAAATATAACTACTCAATTTTCGAGATTTTTTTTGGTACTTCTCGCTTTGGTATATGGTACCGAATTTTTTTGGGCTCAATTCATGGTACCGGTAACGTACCATGTATTGGGAGTTGGTACCGTTTAGGTACGGTACCGGTTTGATACCGGGATTCGGGTCCACATGCTCATTCCTAAATACGACTCATCCGCTTAACATAACATGATATATGTATATCTTCTCCAATAATCAGTTTAACATTTCATATATACATCTTTTAAAATTTATTTTAACAATTATAAATATTTTTAAAAACATTTTTAGATAGTAATCCATTTAGTAACTTAACAAAATATTATTTTTGTGAATAAACTAACTTTTAAAATTAATTTTAATAATTATAAATAATTTTAAACACGTCAACTTAAAAAATAGTTTTTATACCTTAATAAAATATTAATTTAGTGAATAAGTAAATTTATATATCTTAAAAATTAATTTTAAAAATTAAAAATTATTTTTTAATTGAATTCACTTTTAGGGACTACACACGTTGTACCTAAAAGTGTGGAGGGATTTATTTATTTAATTTTAATTTTTGTTTAAAATCTAAAAAAATTATGAGCTCACTTTTAGGGACGACCTAAAATACATGGGTCCACAAGCAAGCCAATAAAAAATTTAAAATATATGACATAGCCTTTAGGGACAATTTACGTCGTCCCCCAAAGTTTGAGTCCAACAGTCAACTATTTGACCAAAAAAGAGTTGAAAATAGTGGGGGCCACTGAACCTTTAGAGACAACATCTTATCATCCCAATGGTTCCCGTCCCTAAAAATCTTTTTTTGTTGTAGTGTAGTTTCTTATACCATATAGAATCCATTTGACTCGTAATGGGTTTATGAACTGACTAAACAGAAACAGGTGGGTTTAAAGTAGCTTTTGTGAATTAGAAGCAAAAAAGCAATTGCACACATTTACCCCAGCCCATTTTGTAGGTTTCATGATATTGTAGATTACAACACCACTTTTTTATGTAATAGAAAATGATTCTTGTGCTTAACTTGTGTGTCTAAAAACATTTATAACAACAAGATCATATTGTAATATGTTAGGTTTGAAATTAAGAATGAGTTTGTGTTTAACATGTTTCAACTATCTCATGAAATTGTAATAGAACTATGTACAATTTGTAATCATGTCTATTATTCTTTTTATGCAATTCGTCATAGAACAGTGTTTTAGGGAATTAAAGATTTAAAAGATATGACTAAAATTATTTCTAATCAAATCATCAATTGATAAGTGTTTTAATTAAGTTATGATGCATGAAGTGCAATTCTTAATACACAAAGTATAAGTTTTTATATAATTGTTATTTTGTATTTTACAAGTGTCGTATTAATAAATTTATGATTAATCTACTAGTCAATTGTATAAGTTGACACACAACTACTCTAGTTTATGTGTTGTCATCCTTGTAATCTTTTTAAAATTATTGTAATTTCCTTCTTGCCCCCGTCCACTAATACCATATAAAGAGTAAGTGATAGTTTAAACTAGTATGCAAAGTAATCTTTTTAAAATCATTGTCTGTTACACCGTATGCTTTCCATCACTCTATCAGTTTAATCAAATGATCTGTGACAGACAAATTAAATGAAAATTTCTTGATAATATTTCAAGTATGTTTTAAGTCACTACTTTTGTGATTTCAACTTTCAACACAATAAGACTAACTAAAGGGTGAATGACAAGTTATTTTAGATCCGTAACACGATAATCGGGATCCCAAAAGTTATATGGTATGTTATCATTTATCATGCATTTAAATCATATGTGCGATATTTTTATGTACAACGTAACCTCACTAAACCTATAGGCTTACACATTTATTGTACATCTTCATGTTTGAAATAATAGGTATGGACTCGAGGAGAAGAATGAACTAAATAAAAGGGACCAATTTAGGCTTGACATCATTATGCTACAAATGTTTTTAATTTTTACGCTTTAAGTTGTATCTTCAAAGACGTTGATATATCTTTGTACTTTGACTTATGTTGCAAACTTATGTTTTTAATATCTAATACTAATATGAATTACCTAATAATGAAATGGGAGGTGATTTGCACAATCTTCAAATTGATTGGTACACTCTAATTATTAGAGTGTATTAACATTTATTCTGTTGATATAAATGCTAAGACACTCTAATTTATGTGCTAATCAATTAAAGAAATGTGCAAATTACCTCCATAATTAAATTAAGGTGTCGGCTGATGGGGTGTGCAACGGTGCAATCGATTGCGTTGGCAGGAGCCTTCATTTTCAGTAAATTAGCTACACATACATGGTACATTTAATAAATAAGAGGCCCATTTATAATGTTTGGTTATAAAACACATGCTTGTCATTTTTGATTGTGCTGTACTTGATAAATTCATCTTAATAATGTTTGAGGGACTATTAACGTTTTTATTTAATGAATAAGAGGCCCATTTAATGTTTGGTTATAAAACATGTGTTTGTTATTTTTGATTGTGCCATAAGAGCCGTGGGTTCAATGGTGCCAAAGCCTTGTGCTAACAAACGGCACCAAAAAATATAATGGCGCACCATATCATTCATAGCGCCAAACCACTCGCGCCGTTGGAACGGCACCACGGGATTGATTATTATTATTATTATTATTATTATTATTATTATTATTATTATTATTATTATTATTATGGGCTTGTTTGCTCTGTTTGTGTTTGTGTTTGTTGTGTTTGTTTTTGTGTTTGTGTTTGTGTTTGTGTTTTTATGTAATGTTTTGTTTATTTTTCAATTTTTTTTTCTTTCTTGTTGCAGGTGACGCAAGGAGGAAGAAGATGGAATCTAATATATATATATATATATATATATATATATATATATATATATATATATATATATATATATATTATTCTTTTCACTTAAAACCTTTTTGTTATATAAACTTACAGTTTTTGTTCTTGTTAGTGTTTTTTTGCACCATTAGTCCTTATTTTGTTTACACCGTTAGTACTTATTTAATTATGTAATGTGTTAAATTTTAGTTAATGTTATGTGTTTTAATTTTAATTTTATATATCTTTAATAAATAATGTAAGTGAAAAAAAATTGGAGAACGGCACCATATTTTTTGGTGCCAACTGTAACGGCACAGAATGTGGTGCTAAAAGTTTTCTGGTGCCATTATGTGTTTTGCTGACGTGGCACCACTTTTTGAGAACGGCACAAGAAGAAAGACTTCAAATAGATAAATTCATCTTAATACTGTTTGAGGGACTATTAACGTTTTCATTTAATGAATAAGAGGCCCATTTAATGTTTGGTTATAAAACACATGTTTGTCATTCTTGATTGTGTCATAAGAGCCGTAGGCACAATGGTGCCAAAGTCTTGTGCTAACAAACGGCACCAAAAAATAGAATGGCGCACCATATCATCCTTGGCGCCAAACCACTCGCGCCGTTGGAACGGCACCACGCGATTGATTTATTATTATTATTATTATTATTATTATTATTATTATTATTATTATTATTATTATTATTATTATTATTATTATTATTTTGGGCTTGTTTGCTCTGTTTGTGTTTGTTTTTGTTTGTTGTGTTTGTGTGTTGTGTTTGTGTTTGTGTTTTTATGTAGTGTTTTGTTTATTTTTCAATTTTTTTTCTTTCTTGTTGCAAGTGGCGCAAGGAGGAAGAAGATGGAATCTAATATATATATATATATATATATATATATATATATATATATATATATATATATATATATATATATATATATATATATATATATATTATTCTTTTCACTTAAAACCTTTTTGTTATATAAACTTACAGTTTTTGTTCTTGTTAGTGTTTTTTTGCACCATTAGTCCTTATTTTGTTTACACCGTTATATTTAATTATGTAATGTGTTAAATTTTAGTTAATGTTATGTGTTTTAATTTTAATTTTATATATCTTTAATAAATAATGTAAGTGAAAAAAAAATTGGAGAACGGCACCATATTTTCTGGTGCCAACTGTAACGGCACAGAATGTGGTGCTAAAAGTTTTCTGGTGCCATTATGTGTTTTGCTGACGTGGCACCACTTTTTGAGAACGGCACAAGAAGAAAGACTTCAAATAGATAAATTCATCTTAATACTGTTTGAGGGACTATTAACGTTTTCATTTAATGAATAAGAGGCCCATTTAATGTTTGGTTATAAAACACATGTTTGTCATTTTTTATTGTGCCATAAGAGCCGTGGGTACAATGGTGCCAAAGCCTTGTGCTAACAAACGGCACCAAAAAATAGAATGGCTCACCAAACCATCCTTGGCGCCAAACCACTCGCGCCGTTGGAACAGCACCACGCGATTATTATTATTATTATTATTATTATTATTATTATTATTATTATTATTATTATTATTATTATTATTATTTTGGGCTTGTTTGCTCTGTTTGTGTTTGTTTTTGTTTGTGTTTTTATGTAGTGTTTTGTTTATTTTTCAATTTTTTTTCTTTCTTGTTGCAGGTGACGCAAGGAGGAAGAAGATGGAATCTAATATATATATATATATATATATATATATATATATATATATATATATATATATATATATATATTATTCTTTTCACTTAAAACCTTTTTGTTATATAAACTTACAGTTTTTGTTCTTGTTAGTGTTTTTTTGCACCATTAGTCTTTATTTTGTTTACACCGTTAGTACTTATTTAATTATGTAATGTGTTAAATTTTAGTTAATGTTATGTGTTTTAATTTTAATTTTATATATCTTTTATAAATAATGTAAGTGAAAAAAAAAATTGGAGAACGGCACCATATTTTCTGGTGCCAACTGTAACGGCACAGAATGTGGTGCTAAAAGTTTTCTGGTGCCATTATGTGTTTTGCTGACGTGGCACCACTTTTTGAGAACGGCACAAGAAGAAAGACTTCAAATAGATAAATTCATCTTAATACTGTTTGAGGGACTATTAACGTTTTCATTTAATGAATAAGAGGCCCATTTAATGTTTGGTTATAAAACACATGTTTGTCATTTTTGATTGTGCCATAAGAGCCGTGGGTACAATGGTGCCAAAGCCTTGTGCTAACAAACGGCACCAAAAAATAGAATGGCTCACCAAACCATCCTTGGCGCCAAACCACTCGCGCCGTTGGAACAGCACCACGCGATTGATATTATTATTATTATTATTATTATTATTATTATTATTATTATTATTATTATTATTATTATTATTATTATTATTATTTTGGGCTTGTTTGCTCTGTTTGTGTTTGTTTTTGTTTGTTTTGTTTGTGTTTGTGTTTGTGTTTTTATGTAGTGTTTTGTTTATTTTTCAATTTTTTTTCTTTCTTGTTGCAGGTGACGCAAGGAGGAAGAAGATGGAATCTAATATATATATATATATATATATATATATATATATATATATATATATATATATATATATATATATATATATATATATATATATATATATATATATATATATTATTCTTTTCACTTAAAACCTTTTTGTTATATAAACTTACAGTTTTTGTTCTTGTTAGTGTTTTTTTGCACCATTAGTCTTTATTTTGTTTACACCGTTAGTACTTATTTAATTATGTAATGTGTTAAATTTTAGTTAATGTTATGTGTTTTAATTTTAATTTTATATATCTTTAATAAATTATGTAAGTGAAAAAAAAATTGGAGAACGGCACCATATTTTCTGGTGCCAACTGTAACGGCACAGAATGTGGTGCTAAAAGTTTTCTGGTGCCGTTCTGTGTTTTGCTGACGTGGCACCACTTTTTGAGAACGGCACGTGAAGAAAGACTTCAAATAGATAAATTCATCTTAATACTGTTTGAGGGACTATTAACGTTTTCATTTAATGAATAAGAGGCCCATTTAATGTTTGGTTATAAAACACATGTTTGTCATTTTTGATTGTGCCATAATAGCCGTGGGTACAATGGTGCCAAAGCCTTGTGCTAACAAACGGCACCAAAAAATAGAATGGCTCACCATACCATCCTTGGCGCCAAACCACTCGCGCCATTGGAACGGCACCACGCGATTGATATTTTTATTATTATTATTATTATTATTATTATTATTATTATTATTATTATTATGGGCTTGTTTGCTCTGTTTGTGTTTGTTTTTGTTTGCTGTGTTTGTGTTTGTTTTTTTGTTTATGTTTGTGTTTGTGTTTGTATGTAGTGTTTTATTTATTTTTCAATTTTTTTTCTTTCTTGTTGCAGGTGACGCAAGGAGGAAGAAAATGGAATCTAATATATATATATATATATATATATATATATATATATATATATATATCTTTTCACTTAAAACCTTGTTGTCATATAACCTTACAGTTTTTGTTCTTGTTAGTGTTTTTTTGCACCAGTAGTCCTTATTTTGTTTACACCGTTAGTACTTATTTAATTATGTAATGTGTTTTAATTAAATTTTAGTTAATCTTATGTGTTTTAATTTTAATTTTATATATCTTTAATAAATTATGTAAGTGAAAAAAAAATTTGGAGAACGGCACCAGATTTTCTGGTGACAATTGTAACGGTACAGAATGTGGTGCTAAAGGTTTTCTGGTGCCATTCTGTGTTTTGCTGATGTGGCACCACTTTTTGAGAACGGCACGAGAAGAAAGACTTCTAAATTCTAATAGATAAATTCATCTTAATACTGTTTGAGGGACTATTAACGTTTTCATTTAATGAAGAAGTTATAAGAGGCCCATTTAATGTTTGGTTATAAAACGCATGTTTGTCATTTTTGATTGTGCTGTAATTGATAAATTCATATTAATACAGTTTGAGGGACTATTAACGTTTTTTGTTGGACCATTTTTCTTTATCTTTAATAGCGTAGTTATTTGACTCAGTAGCCTAGAATTGTTTGTATATATACTTGTCTGAATTTATGTTCTATAATACTACAACTTAAAATACAAAAATTTAGGACACAATCACACATATCTGAATTGAACTAAAAAGATAGCAGCTATTCAAGAAATTCGTTACTTTGCATGTGAAATATGAATACACTTAATCCTTTAACGTTAATGTTTTCGTCTATACTCGTTAGAACGTTTGCAGTATTGATACAAAATTTGCAGTATATGTAAAACTTTGAGCGACTAGGGGGCCTATTTTACAGTATCGTACAGGGCCAAAAAAAACAACAAAACGGCCTGGTCATTGATGACGTACACTGCGTTCCCGAGTTTTAATTTTGAAAAAAGAAAAAAGAAGTGGGAAGAAAACGAAATAAATTTGTGTTCCAAAGTTTTTTCAGGAGAGAAGAGAGAAGAAGAGGAGAGGAAATTGGATTATATTTCTCTCCAAAACTTTCTTCCCCAAAGTGGGATGATTTGGGAGGAAAGTATATTTGAAAACTTTTTAATTAAACAATGACTTAAATGCTCAAGAATAAAATATAATTTTTGTATGTAACAAAGGGTATAATTGTAAAATCATCGGTTTTCTCTTCTTTTCTCTCACAACTCGGGAACACGGTGTAAAAAAACAAATTACATTACTCTTCTCTTCTTTTCTGTCCAATTTTTCTCTTCTCTTCTTCTCTTTCATATTAAAACTCGGGAACAGAGTGGTATAGTCTATCTTTGGGCCACGAGCCCAAATGATAAACATTATTAAGGCCCAAACTCACCATGAGTGGGCTATTATAACTTGGGCCGCATTGTTAACAGGATTGGGCTCACGTAGACCCAAGCCCAATCAAACCATTTATGGTCTAGATAAGGATCTTCTATCTATGGATAAAGATCCTTGGACCGGATAAGCACCATGCGTGCGAAACGTAAGGAGCACGAAACCTAAAAGGATTCTGCGCCTACATAAGGAATGACATAATTCTCATTAAAGGTACGATTCACAAACCCTAAAACTCTTTACGAGAACCCTAAAACCGATTACTTACTCTCACGCCGGAGGATAATTGTGGAGACAATCCCACGATAAGCCTAATGGTGTTTTTTTGTTTTCTTAGTGCGCAGGTTTCAAGCATTAAGAGCTAATTGGTACGAGAGCAAGAGCCCAAACTAGGAACGCCCAACTTTTGTATCAACAAGTGGCGCCATCCGTGAGACCCACACTAAAGAACTAAGAACTAGAATGACGAAGAATAAAAATCAAGCCAGCGGACTCCGCAGTTAGAGAAAACACGTGACCCCCAGAGGAAGAGCCATCAAGATTCGACCTCTAGACAGGCTTCTGGAACAACCAGTGCGCCTGGTCACCAAGAAACGGGACCAACCCTACCTCTTCCAGCGGTGGAATTGCCTATAAGGACTACCCAAGCCACCCCAGTAGTTCCAAGCGTTGAAGAACTTCAGCGCACCCTCTTCAGTACTCCCCACCAAACGGCACCTATAGTGGACAACACTATGCCGCCTGGCGCACCTAACCGAGACAGGGTGCCCAATACTGAGGCAGATATTCTTGCAGCGAATGAGGACGCACCTGACCTAACATTGAGTAATTTTGTATCCCTAAATTACGAAACTCTAACCGCCCTCATGCAAGAAAAAGCAAGGAGAAGATCAAGTACGAGCCTGCAAGCCCGGCTCAACTTTGCTCCTGAACGCGAAGTATCACCACCGCGCCACCTACGAGGAAGACGCGAAAATACTGAAAGACGTACCACTATCCATGATAGGCTGGGTACGACATCTGATTCACAATATTCAGAGGAATATTGATGAGGCGAAAAATGAGCCGTTTTTAAGGGGTCATTTAAGCCCGGAATTGAATTTATTTGATCAAATATTGCCCTAAATCGTTCCTTTTGTGATTTTAGGTACTTTGGGAGTGAAATCTGGAAAAGGAAGCAATTCGGACGTTTTTGAAGCATAAAAGTGAAGAAAACGCCAAAGACTTAATTTTCCATGCTGGGAACAGTGTGTGACGGCGTCAAGAAGGCAATCCTGGCGGCGTCAAGAGTAAAAACCATGACGACCCAGAAGAAACCTGAAGGCGTCACAAGTAGAGCGTCAACTCGTCAAGAGTTAATTGTGTGACGGCCTGCAAAAAGGGACTACATGACGGCGTCAGATGTAGATCTAGGCAGTCCGAGGATTTATTTGGCGGCGAGATGACGGCGTCAGCCCTTTGTTCTTGACGTCGTCACCTCCTAATATCTATATATAGTTTTCTAATTTTCATTCATTGGGAGGAACTTGTGTGGAGAAACCCTAGGGCCGAACCTTGTAAAAATTTTACAGCTTTTCAAGGGTTTTCAACCCTTGAAACCTTACATGTGTTATTGAGATAAGTCTTCTCTTAATTCAATCAATATGTCCATGTGTTGGTTGTCCATATCTTGTGCTTGTCTTGATTTCAACATGCTAGGCTAGATCTATCTTGTGTTTGCTTAGATCTAATGAAACCTAGATGTTAATTATGTGTTGATTACTTGTTTATGGTTGTATTGGATGAATGATTTCAATGTTAGGCTTAAGAAAACTGGCAGATCTCCATTGTGTAACATGCTTGAACGTTTTAGGAAACATGAACCGATGTGTACTAGGTTTTATTGGTTGTATTTAATGCATGAGTAAATTCTAATGATCCCATGTTAGGAGCTTCTTGCAGGCTCGACATAGGAGTGAAGTAGGCACTCATAGGATTGGGGAAGTAAGTACGCCACCCCATGAATGGTATTAAGGAATACATTCCGTCATCCACGCAACTATAACAAGTAATTAACGTGTAAAAGATATCTAGGGAGTAGTGAAATCTAAGTAAACACACTTTTCCCACATATTGCTCACAACTTTAGTTTAATATAGTTTTATTTTCATTTTAGTATTTTATTTTGATTGCATCTTAGTATTGGGTTAGTTGACTAGCAACTAATTCCGCCCAAATCTTTCAAACCCAAGATTTTAATTTGCTTTCCTAAAAATATAAAAAATACAAAAAGAATCATCCCTCATCTCTAGATCTAGTATTTAGGTTTTCTAATCCTAGCGACACTATTCCTAGTTGAACGATCAATCCCCCGGTACTTGTCATTATACTATACTACATCGATCAGGTACACTGCCTGGTGGGGGTTGTAAGCCTCTCGAGATCCCTCGAGAGGTAAAGCTTGGTGCAACCCTACGCACATCAAGTTTTTGGCGCCGCAGCCTGGGGAATAGTTATTGTCTAGGTTAGAATTTCTTTTTATTAGGTCTACTTGCTAGATTCCTTTCTAGTAAGATTTTATTTTTATTTTTAGGTTTTCCTTAGTCTATCTTATTTCTTTGTGTTTTTGTTCGTAACTTTTCACCACCCGACATCATGGACGATGGGAACATCTTTGAACCCGTCATCCCACCACAACAAAACCCACCACTAGAACCTCTTAGGCCCCAAACCTTAGGAGATTATTCCCGACCTAGCCACCAAGGCTATCGAAACACCATTGAGCTCACCGGAGCCAATGTGACCCCCTTGCGCTCCGACACCATCCGGTTGGTGCAAAGCGGATGTGCATTCCATGGACTTTGTTCCGAAGATCCAAATCAACATCTTAAGGTCTTCCTTAAAATCGTAGATTCCATAGACCTAGATGTTGCAACTAGAGAGACAACCCAATTACGCCTATTCCAATTCTCTCTACGTGATCAAGCTAGTCAATGGCTTGAGTGTTTACCCGCGGGATCCATCACCACATGGGATGATCTCACCACTCGTTTCCTTGCTCAATTTTTCCCACCGGGGAGAACTACTAAGCTTAGAAATGACATCTTGATGTTCCAACAACGTCAAGATGAAACCTTTTATGAAGCATGGACTCATTTCAAAGACTTACTCCAAAAAGTCCCTCATCATGGCATAGATCTTTGGCTTCAAGTCTAAATCTTCTATGACCATATCGATCTCTCCACGAGGCGAGCCATTGACCAATCGGCCGGTGGTAAGCTACGTGATCTAAGTGCGGAACAATCATGGGAACTCATAGAAGATCTTGCTCTCTATGACAACGAAAGTTGGAATGATCCCCGTGATTTGAACAAAACGGTCAAGGCAATATCTTTGCCTTCGAACAACTCTAGCACTCCCGACCGTAGGATCATGGAACTTGAGGACCAAGTCAAGTTTCTCATGAAATCTTACGAAGCTCCTAAGCCTTCAAGCCAAGTGCACAAAATCACTTCTTCATGCAAATTATGTAGTGGTCCCCATGACACTCGTGATTGTGTGGAACTCCCCGGAACAACTTTTGCGGACTACGCATCCTCGCGTACCGACGAAGCGGGAGATAAGTGGTACACTTTCAAACCCGAGCCAAACCCTTACGGTGATTCATACAACCCCTCTTGGAAAAATCACCCAAACCTTAGGTGGAAACAAAATCAAGCCAATTCTTCCAATCCGCCTAATCGTTACCAACCAAACAGTCCACCCTCCAACCGTACTTTCAACAACAATCCTTCTAACGAATATGGTAGTACCAACAATCTTAAAGGATTGATGTCTAAGTTTATGGCATCTCAAGAAGCTCGCATATCTAAGTTTGAAGCCGATTTCAAACAAAAGCAAAGCGAGATGACCACCAAAATTGACGCATTGTTGAAAGTTCTCAATGACTGAGAAATGGGAGCACTCCCAAGCGACACGGTCAAGAATCCGAAACTAAATGTTAATTTCATATCATCAGTTTCGTCACCCACTTCGTGTCGACAATACTACTCGGTTAAATCAACGAGCACGTGTTTCAAACAAAACCAAATTCTTCAAAAGGACCAATCAAGTAAAACACTCGATATAAAACCGATCAAAAGTATAGTTGAAACACCTCCTACGCAAGGCCTTGACGATGAATTCAAGGAACTTCACCTTGAACGCCCCGTCATTGATGTCTTAGCCCGTGCTCCTTACTATAGTGCCCTCCTAGAAAAATATGAGAAGTTTAAACTAGGTAAAAATGGGACCGCCTTCGTTCAAAACAAGTTGCCTAAAAAGCTTGATGATCCGGGTATATTTGTTTTGCCTTGTAAGATAGGAAGATCCGAAGCTTTCGACACACTAGCCGATTTAGGGTCAAGCCTCAACTTGATTCCCTTATCCCTATTCACCACTCTTAAGCTAGGAAAGTTAGAGGAAACGGAGGTATTGATAGGTCTAGCGGATGGAAGTATTACCCACCCGGTTGGAATGATTAAGGATGTAGTTGTTCACGTAGGAAAGTTTGAATGATTAAGGATGTAGTTGTTCACGTAGGAAAGTTAACTATCTTAGCGGATTTTCACGTCCTAGACATGGTTAGTGACACTACATGCCCATTGTTGGCAGGAAGAGGATTTTTAGCAACCGCTAGTGCCATGATAGATTGTAAAGAGTCTAAGATAGCGGTAGGTGAAGGCGATACTTGGTCGGTATACGATGTTAAGGAACATAGTTATGATTGTGATGATGAACCGACACCACATTGGGTAGAGATGAATAGGAGACCATATAGATATGGACCTTGGATAGAAAGGAACTTTATAGGACCGCAACGCCCATTCTATCTAGGAAAAGATTTCATTGAAAAGACACATTCGGTGGAACAACTCATAGCTAGAGATGAAGAGCTAGATCCTTTTGAGGACCCCTTAGTCTTTAGGAAGATGATTGAGTTCTTGAGCGTAATGCCTATTAATATAGAAATGAATAAGTGGAAAAGAGAGGGAGACAAATGTAAATGGAGGTGGGACAAGCCACCTAAAGAAGGTGACGGATCATGGCATATGAAGATGACTTTGTATGATCCGGATGGAGAAAAGTTTGAAAGGTCATACCATACTAAGAAAACCGATAGGAAGCTAAAATCTAAGTTTGATCCCAAGGATGTCCTCAATGAGGAACTCACCCGTATCACATAGTAACCCATGACCTTGAGTCTAGCTACAAGACTCGTAAATAAAGAAAAGCGCTTCTTGGGAGGCAACCCATGCTTTGTGTGATTTCATTTTTGTTTGTTTGTTATTTGCTTCCGTATGCATGCTTTATTTTTTATTGTTGGTAGATCATGTTTCTAAACTAAATAGTGGAAATACTTTACTTTGTTGTTTGGCCTAGTCTTAAAAGATATTTTTGCAAAAGATAAGTGTAAGGGGAAACCCCAAATATGTTTTTAAGAAACAAACCGATCGTGATTCTCCACAATATTAAGTGAACATGTATATTCGTATTTGTTATAGTCAAATGCTTGTATCGAGTCATAATGAAGTTTTGCAGGATTTTCCAGGAAGTAGGACCAAGTTTTTCCAGAAATTTTCCGGAAACTTAACACAAGAATTTCTGCAGGTCACTTCTGACGGCGTCATGAGTTTACTCTTGACGGCGTCACGTGTAAAAATCTGGAAATTTTACCAGTTTTGTTTTTCTAATGGAGTTTTAAAGTTTTTGTTGAATTATAAGTTTTATAATCTCCAGGAAATCTGCAAACTTCATTCCACAAGCATTATATCTTATCTTGTTTTCTAGGATTTAGTAACTTATGTAGATTGCCGCCGATTTTATGCGAGGTTGCCTTGTCTGTTTTCTCACGATTTACAGGTTATGTATGACAAGAAGATGATTTATATTCTGGAAGGGAAGCTTTGATTGTTCATTTTCTTGGAGGAAGATCAAACCTGGCCACCTTATTATCCATACCGAGCGAATCAGGGGAGTATTTGATTTCATTCTTTTTACTTTTTTACTTTTACATTCTTTACTTGAACATTGGGGACAATGTTCATCTTAAGTGTAAGGGGAGGGTAAAATGATGATACCTTACAGATACACTTTCACTTGAGTTTGTTTGTTTAATAGTAGATGTGTAATAAAACTATGAGAAATACTTGTTAGTGCAATTTTAGCGCCAAATTTAAATTTTTTTACAACATTTAGGAGTGAAACTTTAGCCATAGCAAGCGTCTCATGGATAGGAGATTGTATGACTAGCATAAAACCGTACTATTCAGAAAAATTTTCCACCCAAATATGTGAGGTTCGCCTTTAGATTTGATAGGAAAAGCATTTACTATTAGTGCTTATGAGTGTACCGGTAGCATTTAGATTCTAGAACTTGCGTTAGTGATGCATCCCGAGACCGCTAGTAAGACTACATTCGTGTAGTAGGATTTACTACATGATAAGAGGCATTAGGATCACCCTTGTGTTAAACCTGTATCATAATTACTTGACCATTTAAGTCATATTACTTGACTAGTTAAGTCAATTAATTTTTCCCACACCCTTAGCGTTGTACTCATTTTTAGTACACGAAACCCCTAGTACACCCCTCCGAGCCTATCTTTTCGTTTCTAACTTTAAGCATTTTACTTAAAGGAAGAATTTGTTACACCCCACTTAAATGTACACCCAAATCGCCTTAGCCTTCCGTGTATGCACTCATCTTTAGTGTATTATTGTTATTTGTTAAACCCTAAGTTAACTATCTAATTGATTACATGGTTGCTAAGTCGAGTCATATCCTTGTACATATTGTTTTGGGACGATTGGGACTCATGGGTAAAGTACTTATTTTATGAGTAATGGGGAAGAACATCATTTATTACCCCCATATGTACGTTAATCTTAAAAGTACTCCAAGTGTTTTGATTTTCTTAATTCGAGTCAATAGAATAGTTTATTGTAAAGTATGTAAAAATTCAAGTGTAAGGGGAATTTTCATTCCCTATGATGTATTATTTTGGATGGTAGGGTAAGAGTGTATGCAAAAAAAAAAAAAAAAAAAAAAAAAAAAAAAAAAAAAAAAAAACGGACTACCATCCCTTTTCATTCTATGTTTATTTTATGTTTTTGTTATTTTCCATTTATTAGCTTAAGTCGAGTCTAGTCTTGGCTTAGCAACGCTTTATTGTACATGTAATTAACCAAGATTGTTAACTGGCCACCAGTAAAGACTGCCTATATCCAACAAAATCGTGTATTTCATATCCCTACACCTGACGTTACAACCCTTTAAAAGACCTATTTGATAGTTTATCCTAGGTGCTTACGCCATGTGGTGGAGGTTTGATCCTTTCCCAAGCCTATGGTAATCTATTTTGCTATAACAAGTAGTGAGAGATATCTTCCGTTTCCATATTGTAATTTATACTTTATAACACCAGAGAGATGTGAATATCTAAACACTATTTGTGCGGTGCTAGTATATGACCTCTGTGCTTGTCTTTGGTCTTTAGTGGAACGATTATTTGTTGTAATTACTTTTATATTAGTGTTAAATGACCCCTAACTTGTATTTTGAGTAGAATAAAAGCGCATTTGCTTGAGGACAAGCAAATCTCAAGTGTAAGGGTATATGATGAGGCAAAAAATGAACCGTTTTTTGGGGGTCATTTAAGCCCGGAATTGAATTTATTTCATCAAATATTGCCCTAAATCGTTCCTTTTGTGATTTTAGGTACTTTGGGAGTGAAATCTGGAAAATGAAGCAATTCGGACGTTTTTGGAGCATAAAAGTGAAGAAAACGCCAAAGACTTAATTTTCCATGCTGGGAACAGTGTGTGACGGCGTCAAGAAGGCAATCCTGACGGCGTCAAGAGTAAAAACCATGACGACCCAGAAGAAACCTAAAGGCGTCACAAGTAGAGCGTCAAGAGTTAATTGTGTGACGGCCTGCAAAAAGGGACTACATGACGGCGTCAGATGTAGATCTAGGCAGTCCGAGGATTTATTTGGCGGCGAGATGACGGCGTCAGCCCTTTGTTCTTGACGCCGTCACCTCCTAATATCTATATATAGTTTTCTAATTTTCATTCATTGGGAGGAACTTGTGTGGAGAAACCCTAGGGCCGAACCTTGTACGAATTTTACAGCTTTTCAAGGGTTTTCAACCCTTGAAACCTTATATGTGTTATTGAGATAAGTCTTCTCTTAATTCAATCAATATGTCTATGTGTTGGTTGTTTATATCTTGTGCTTGTCTTGATTTCAACACGCTAGGCTAGATCTATCTTGTGTTTGCTTAGATCTAATGAAACCTAGATGTTAATTATGTGTTGATTACTTGTTTATGGTTGTATTGGATGAATGATTTCAATGTTAGGCTTAAGAAAACTGGCAGGTCTCCATTATGTAACATGCATGAACATCTTAGGAAACATGAACCGATGTGTACTAGGTTTTATTGGTTGTATTTAATGCATGGGTAAATTCTAATGATCCCATGTTAGGAGCTTCTTGCAGGCTCGACATAGGAGTGAAGTAGGCACTCATAGGATTGGGGAAGTAAGTACGCCACCCCATGAATGGTATTAAAGAATACAATCCGTCATCCACGCAACTATAACAAGTAATTAACGTGTAAAAGATATCTAGGGAGTAGTGAAATCTAAGTAAACACATTTTTTCCACATATTGCTCACAACTTTAGTTTAATATAGTTTTATTTTCATTTTAGTATTTTATTTTGATTGCATCTTAGTATTGGGTTAGTTGACTAGCAACTAATTCCGCCCAAATCCTTCAAACCCGAGATTTTAATTTGCTTTCCTAAAAATATAAAAAATACAAAAAGAATCATCCCTCATCTCTAGATCTAGTATTTAGGTTTTCTAATCCTAGCGACACTATTCCTAGCTGAACGATCAATCCCCCGGTACTTGTCATTATACTATACTACATCGATCAGGTACACTGCCTGGTGGGGGTTGTAAGCCTCTCGAGATCCCTCGAGAGGTAAAGCTTGGTGCAACCCTACGCACATCAAATATGAAGACGGCGAGAGGCGCACCAATGTTCATTCCAGACTTGGTACTCGAAGGATACAAGAAAGATTAGGACCTCAACATTCACCAAGCGAAGGTTCCTTAAGGTCTGGGAGCAAAAGAATTCACGACAGATTAGGGAAGAGAATATCCCCAAGTGAAAGCCCCTCAAGCTCTTCCTCTGAAGGAGGCCGGCGCAAGCGCCGCAAGAGAGATTACTCATCTTCCAGTGACTCCTCGGACAACGAGGATAAGGAAACAGGACACTGGAAATCCAGAGGGAGACGTCGCGAGGAAGAAGATGAATACATGTCTCTTCCGTGGCGTCGCCAGAAAGTTGATGCCTTTACAAGATGCATCAGCGACTACTATGATCATAAGAAAAGGCGCATGCCCACTAATGTTAAAACATATGACGGGACGGGTGATCCTGATGATCACCTAAAAATTTTCGAATCCGCCACTACTATTGAAAATTGGCCACAACCTGTGTGGTGCCACATGTTTAACTCCACATTAGTAGGGACTGCGCGCACGTGGTTTAGCAAGCTTCCACGAAGGAGCATTGGCGGGTTTGAAGAGTTGCGCAAAGCATTCCGTTTAAACTTTACCCAAAGAAAGAAGTGCGCTAAAAACCCTGTTGAACTAGCCATAGTAAAACAGTGTCAAGGAGAATCAACCAGTGCTTATATGGAACGCTTTAAAGATGAGTGTATACACGTAAAGGCGTGTCCTGAAGTCCTAAAAATCTCAGGATTCATGAATAGGATCAATAACCCAGAACTCATCAGGAAGTTGAACGACAAGGTTCCCCAAACCTTCAATGAACTAATGAAGCGCACAAGATCCTTCATACAAGGAGAAGCAGCTGCTGCGGATAGTAAAAAAGGCTACTCAAATTATAGGCAACAAGAACAACCTAGGAGACAATCCAATGATCAGAGCAGCAACCGCAGCAAGAATTATCGCAGTCAGGGGAATGGACGAGATAATGACAAGTATACCCCTCTCACAAAGACTCCGAGGGAAATATTTGTAACAGAAGGCGCAAACTTCCCAAAACCTCCACCAATGCGCACCCCAGAGGACAAGCGCATTGGGAATGGATACTGCGAATACCATGGCCAAAAGGGCCATACAACCAACGAGTGTGTCCAGCTAAGACAACTAATTGAAAAATTAGTGAAGGAAGGTAGGACGGATCACCTCGTAAAGAACATTAAAGAAGGGAAGGACAAGCAAAGGAATGGAGGCAAGAAAGAGCCTCCCAAAGATAAAGCGGACATCATCTACATGATACAGTCATGGCAGCGCAAGACAAAGCAAAAAGTCAGCCAAAAGTTCTCTTCCGAAAAGGAGATATCCTTCCCCACTCTAGCTGCGGACAACGCAGTAATAGAGCCACTGACCATTGAGATACATACTGGGGGACATGACATCCACCGCATATATATCGATGGAGGAGCATCCGCAGATATTCTGTATGAACATTGCTTTAAAAGGCTACGACCTGAGATACAAAGTCAATTGATACCAGCTACAACGTCGCTGACTGGGTTCACAGGAGAAAAGATATGGCCTATGGGGCAATTACGCTTACTTGTAGTTGTGGGCGATGAACAACACTCAACAACAACGTGGATAAATTTCATGGTAATCAAGTCTCCTTCACCGTACAACGGCATCATTGGGAGACCCGGAATATCATCCATGCGCGCTGTACCATCCACAGCACATGGGATGCTCAAATTTCCAGTAGAAGGAGGAATTGTCACCCTCTACAACACCACAGTGCCACCTAAAGAGTGCAACACAGTAACCAGTGAGGTGGAGAATATTCCAGAACAGCGCGCAGAAAAAATGCCAAACTTAAAAGTTGCTATTCATCCTAATTACCCAGATTAACAAATATCGATTGGAGGATCTTTATCTGACAAAGGTAAAGCAGCTGTGTGCGCACTCTTGCAGAAGAACCTGAGTATCTTTGCGTGGGAACCAAAGCACATGACCGGAGTGCCATGCTCTATTACGGAGCACAAGCTACAAATCCGACAAGGATATCCCCCAATACGACAGAAGAAGCGCGGCCAGGCCCCAGATTGCGCAAAAGCTATCGTGGAAGAAGTACACAAACTTGTAGACGCAGGCATTATGCGCGAAGTATACTATCACGACTGGCTCTCTAATCCAGTAATGGTAAAAAAGAGCGATGGCAGTTGGAGGATGTGTGTGGACTTCACAGACCTCTATAAAGCATGTCCACAGGACTGCTACCCACTGCCAGAGATAGACTGGAAAGTAGAATCCCTGTGCGGATATCCTTTTAAATGCTTCCTAGACGCATACAAAAGGTACCATCAAATCCAGATGGCAGTGGAGAATGAAGAAAAAACAGCCTTCCACACAAGTCAAGGGGTCTATTGCTACACAAAAATGCCTTTTGGCCTAAAGAACGCAGGTGCAACATACCAACGACTGGTGGACATGGCTTTTGAAAAACAAGTAGGTCGCAACTTGGAGGTCTACGTTGATGACCTTGTCATCAAGAGTCATACAGAGGAAGAATTGGTGCGCGACATCGAGGAGACGTTCAAAACATTGGAAAAAATAAACATGAAGTTAAATCCCAAGAAGTGCACCTTTGGGGTGACAGAAGACATGTTCCTTGGGTATTTAATAGAACCTGATGGTAGCAAGCCTTGCCCAAAAAAAACAAAAGCTGTTATTGATCTCCCTTCACCGCGCACACTGAAAAAAGTCCAGTCATTAAACGGAAAGCTAGCTGGGCTAAACCGTTTTTTATCTAAGTCAGCAGACAAATCACTCCCTCTCTTTAAAACACTCACGAAGTGCACAAAAAAGGGAGACTTTCCTTGGACTGAGGAAGCAGAAGAAACCTTCCAACAGCTAAAACAGCACCTGGCATCACTCCCCAAACTAGTCGCACCGCGACCAGGGGAAGAGTTAATCATGTACTTATCTGCAACCCACGGAGCAGTCATCGCAGTACTATTGACAGATAGGAACTCCATCCAAACACCCATATACTTTGTAAGTAAGGCATTGAAGAAGACAGAGACTAACTATAGCGCCATGGAAAAACTGGTCTTAGCGCTAGTATTCACAGCCAAAAGACTGCGCAAATACTTTCAGGCGCACCCAATAGCAGTGATCACGGACTAGCCAATCAAACAAGTTATCTCTAAACCTGACGCATCAGGACGGCTACAAAAGTGGAGTCTATTGTTGAGCGAGTATAACATCATGTATAGACCACGCACTGCAATCAAGTGGCAGATATTAGCTGACTTTATTGTTGAAAAGCCAGATACCGATACTCCAACATCATTAAGCAAGATAGAGTTACAAGAACCTTGGATTCTATTCATAGACGGATCCTCATGCGTGGATGGATCAGGCGCATGCCTCATCCTTACTAATTAAGAAGGAATGTAGTTTACCTACGCACTGCGCTTCGAATTCACAGCCACAAACAATGAGGCAGAATACGAAGCCCTACTCGCTGGACTGCATATTGCAATTCAAATGGGTGTAGGCAACCTAGAGGCAAACGTAGATTCCAGGCTAGTAGCTAACCATGTGTTAGGTGAATATAAATCCAAGGATGAACACATGATCCAATACCTTGATAAAACCAAGTCCTTAATTCGGAACTTTGATAGGTTCACAATCAAACAAGTACCTAGAAGGGACAACAGGAAAGCTGACACGCTTAGCAAGATTGCATCTACAAGCTTTGCGCACCTATCAAAACAGGTATTGGTAGAAACCCTAAAAAACAAATCAATCTTGGAGATGGAAGTATCCACGGTGATAGAAGAACAGGATCCCACGTGGATGACACCTATCATTAAATTCATTAGCAAAGGAATCTTACCACAAGATCAAAAGGACGCTCGAAGAGTATGACGCACAGCGCAGAGATTTGAACTAAGAGATGGCATCCTATATCGACGCTCATTCCTACAACCTTGGCTCCGATGTGTTGGACCTCTTCAAGCAGATTATGTACTCCGAGAAATTCACGCTGGATCATGTAGCATGCACTCGGGACCACGGTCCGTTGTGGCGCGCGCCCTACGATCAGGATATTATTGGCCTACTATGCACCGCGACGCGCGAGATATGATAAAAAAAATGCAGCAATTGCCAAGTACACAGGCCAATTCCGCGCCAACCACAACAAGAGTTAACCCCCATCACTTCACCATGGTCATTCTATAAATGGGGCATTGACATCGCAGGCCCTTTCCCAGTTGCAGCGGGAGGGCTAAAATTCCTCATAGTAGCCATAGACTACTTTACAAAGTGGATTGAGGCAAAAGCAGTAGTGAGCATCACTGGCAACCAGGTAAAACGCTTCGTATGGGACAATATTGTGTGTCGCTTCGGGTTACCTAGAGAAATTATCTCAGATAATGGGAAACAATTCTGCGATAACCCATTCAAAGATTGGTGCGCGCAATTGAATATTACACAACACTTTGCTTCAGTGAAACACCCACAATCCAATGGCTTGGTTGAACGCGCAAACCGCAGTTTAGGAGAAGGGATAAAAGCGCGACTTGATAGACACAAAGGAAAATGGGTAGATGAGTTATCACATGTTTTATGGGCGCATCACACCACAATCAAAACCAGTACCGGAGACACACCATTCTTCCTTGTCTATGGAACAGAAGCCATCATACCAGCTGAAATTGGAATGCCAACTATACGAACAGCAGAGGTAAACGTCACAACAAATGACGAGGAGCGGCGCATAGACTTGGACTTGCTGGAAGAAAGGCGTGAACGTGCAGCTATACGTGAAGCAAAGGCTAAAACAAAAATGAAGCAGTATTATGATGCAAAAGTCAAACATACTTCCTTCAGGCCAGGAGACTTTGTATACCGCGCTAATGATGCAAGCCACGCAGAAGACACATGCAAGCTTGGACCCAAATGGGAAGGACCCTATGAGGTCACCGATACGCTAGGTAATAGTGCATACAGGTTGCGCAATATGGAAGGTCACGAGCTGGCGCGCACTTAGAATATCTGCAATCTCAACAGATGCTATCTTTAGGAAAGGCTATGGCCCACAAACAGACAACTTTGCACTTTAGTATGTGCCCAATTATTGTTTGTCGTTTAACTTTCTTTTCTTTATTAAGAATTGTTTTTCATCTTTCTAAAACTTGCAAGTATCAATAAAACGTTATGGTTTCTAGCTAACTCCATAACACATCTTACTTTATTTTGTACATTCTTATATGTGTCAATATTGTTATTTTATATTTTTGCCTACATGGCGTGCATGCACTAATTAAGACCCACGATGGCAGAAAGGATGAGTAAACCTACTAACTAACTTGTTGAGTAAGAGGGTTGCAAACCCATCAACATTGGATCACGCATCCTTGCTAAGCACCTTACCTTCAAGATGTTGACGTAAGTTTTCCTTGCGCACCCCACGATGGATGCGCAATATCACGTACACTATACAAGCTTAGCAAACTATGAGCCAAGACTCTTGGTCATTTAATAAGACTTTGCAAAAAAATGATGCAAGTTTATTTTCATAATTACGATTTATTTTAAGTCACGCACTTAATTTTAACATAGGTTCCAAAAAGAGTATCTTAATTGATCTTTTTATATAAAGGATAACAATTTAAGAAGCGGATACCATAAACACATAAACAAAAGATACAACTTGTTATTTATACGATGCCATACAAGTTACAAAAAATCTACACGCTATGACGGTGCTCAAGACTATTTTCTGGGGCTGCGGAGCTTCCTGCCTCTTGGAGCTTTCTCAAGAGTAATGCATCCTTAGGCGATACGGTCGCTACGCTGACTGCAACTCCATCTGATCTGGGAATATGCGCGACGCCCACACCACATAGGATGGCCTTACCCTTAACACCCTTTTTCTGGGCTGCTCTCTCCGCGTGCAGTTCCAAAACCACCTTAAGGGGAACCTCCTTCTCGAGAACGAAGGGGTTCAATATATCACGCGGCTGCGCAAAAACGGGAACTTGCAGCTGCGACTCATCAGGCTTTAGAAAAAAATCTGGCTGCGCCTCTGCATCCTCCAAGATGTGTCGCCCCAGGGTTAACCCCTCCATAATTAACTTTATGGGGTAATCCTGATCGCGCTCCAGCCGCGCAATATGGGGAAGCTCAAGCAGCTTCATCCCCTCCATAGCCTTCATCAGCTCGTCATAGGCATCGGCATTATTACCGGGCACCTCAGCAAGTACCACGGTCAACAACTTCGCCTCATGGAGCTCCTCCATAGCTTGCGCCCTACCATGCTCCACGGTGCACTGAACTACCTTTCCAAAGGTCTCCAATACCTCCGGGGACCCTAAGGTGCCCATCGCAGCCAGGCGCAAGCCATGACTGATCAACCACCTACATACATAGAAAAAGGATGCATTAGAAGCAAAGAGACAAATTAATATGTAGAGTAAGGCAACATTTCCTAATATACAAAAAAAACGTACCAGTGCTCAGCTATTGTAGACATAAGATGAGGATATAATTCCTCATCATATTCTATACTAAGGCCGCGCAGCTTCTCCTCCTGCTCCTTCAGTATCTTCTCCATGCGAAGGCGAAATTCGTCGATATGGCCAAAATGCTCGACCTTTTTCTCCTCAAGATACCTTACCCCTCAGGTAAGGTTCGCCTTGAACTGATGCAGTTCCCCGCGCGCATGTTGCAGCTCAGCCATCATAGTCAACTTTTCATCAGTGACCTTATCCGCATGCGCCTTGACAGACCCTACCTTCGCTCGCGCATCAGCTAACTGCGCACGGAGCAGGGCAATCTCCTCGTCCTTCTACGCGAGACTGCTACTTTCCCCGACATACCGCGTCTTTAACTGAGTAACCAGCTCAGTCTGACGCTCAGTAACAGCCGCTAGCTCCTCCAACAACTGCTGCGCAGATACCTCTCCAGCTGCCTCCACTGTCTCCTCCACGTTTGCATCCTGAGGAGGGATCACGCTTTCCACAAAAGCTGCATCACCCTTTGCAGCTTGGTCACTACAAAGCATACATAGAAGGTTAGAGCATCCACGACAAGTAAAACAAAAAAAAAAAATAAAGAAAAAACACGGATATCACTTACAGAAGGGGAGAAGCTTTTGCACTCTCCTTATCCGCGCCAGTGGCGGATGTGTCATCTTCTGCGGATGACTCTTCATCCGCGATAAGATGGCGCCTCCTCTTGGAAGTGCCAGCGCCATCAGCTTCTCCCTTACGCATTAGACTCTGCGCCACAATCTCATGCTCAAGTACCACCACGCTGTCAGAAGACTCAGCCTGTAACTTCTCCACATGAGATGGCTCCCCAGTAGGAGGCACGCTCTGCACAAGCGTCACAAGCAGAGGAGGTGAATCCTCAAGGCCAGATGCGCCAATGCAGTTAGGCGTCCCGCAGTAATATCTAGCAGTGGCTCCTCATTATTCCTCAGAGGGCGCACACCCACCGTCACCTGCTTTGACTTCTCAAGCTTCACTACGGCGAACAGATCCATCTCTGCGCAACAAATGAGCAAACAACAACACACAGATTAGTTATGGAAAGTACATATACAGGAACACTTACATTATTTGAAGCGAACAAATAAAAGGGACAAGCACCCACCCCGGCCGCTCTCTTCAATGAAGGTTGGCACCTCGTCCGAACCATGGAAATAGTTGCGACTCAACCCCATGTGAACCAAAAACTCCTCCGGGTAGGGGTTAATGGGGATGCGGTTGGCATCAATCGTATCCGCAACCTCTGCGCTATACAAACCGGGTGTGGGGCGCCCATCCCTTAGCAGCGTCTCCTGAGTATAAAACTAAAAAGGCGATGGAAAAACTATGTCATCTACCTAGAAAAACTTTTCCCTCCAATCCCTAAGGGAATCCACCTTCTCCGTATAACACTGAAGGCGTCCACCGCGCTTCGCAAAAGATACCCATCCATGCGACCACGTTGTGCGGTAAAAAGCACGGAATAGGTCAACAGTCGGGTTGACCGTGAGCAACAGACAGTTTATTTCAAAATTGGATACTTTTGCTGCACCTATACAGTGCAGCTGGGAAATGTGAAGGCGGTAGTGGTTGAGCAAATCGCTCAAAAATAAGGATATGGGTACGCGCTGGTTCGCATACTCGAAGAAGCGCGTATACAACCCTATCTTTCCCGCAGGGAAATCCGCGATACACGCGTTGGCCTCCGGTACAACCGGATGCATGTCAAGAGGAATGAAATAATCCGAGGAGAACTGACGCAGTTCGTCCTCGTCAATTTCAGAGGGAAACTCATGTAGTTGGCGAACCATTTCTTAACGAATAAAAATAAGGACGCGTATTCGCGGTTACCTAATAAACAGTTACTCTCTTTAAAAGAACGCTTGGAAGATTTTTAAAAATAGTGGAAGTGTGTTTTTACTGTGTGTTTTTTTAGTAAAAGGAGGCGATGTTTATATAGGGTTACCAAAACCCTAGCATGTTGGCCACGTGGAACCCACTATCCTAATCGTGTGACTAGAAGACGATCGGGTACATGCACTTTTTCCCATTTCCCGATAAACACGTGGACACTCTCCCCACTTCCCTAGGTATTTTCGAACGTATTGGTGACTAGATACATTGCCCATCATATTGGGCGGTAACTTTTCCCGCCACACTTACCGTTGCTTCAAGAAGTCTAGTATCCGCGGCTAGCTAGCCGCGCATACTAGACTGGGGGGACATGATGACGTATAGTCTATCTTTGGGCCACGAGCCCAAATAATAAACATTACTAAGGCCCAAACCCACCATGAGTGGGCTATTATAACTTGGACCGCATTGTTAACAGGATTGGGCTCACGTAGACCCAAGCCCAATCAAACCATTTATGGTCTAGATAAGGATCTTCTATCTATGGATAAAGATCCTTGGACCGGATAAGCACCATGCGTGCGAAACGTAAGGAGCACGAAACCTACAAGGATTCTGCTCCTATATAAGGAATGACATAATTCTCATTAAAGGTACGATTCACAAACCCTAAAACTCTTTACGAGAACCCTAAAACCGATTACTTACTCTCACGCCGGAGGATAATCGTGGGACACAATCCCACGATAAGCCTAACGGTGTTTCTTTGTTTTCTTAGTGCGCAGGTTTCAAGCATTAAGAGCTAATTGGTACGAGAGAAAGAGCCCAAACTAGGAACGCCCAACTTTTGTATCAACAGTCATTATATTATGCTTAGACATTTAGAGCACACGGTGCAATGGCGCAAACACCATGTGCCAAAGCTAATGGCGTGAACAAGAAAGGTTATCTTTATTCTCATGTTTTTCCGATACCTTCAATGATGAGAGAAAACAATTCTAAGTGCAATTAATATTGAAATAAGGTGTCGTCTTCCATATTTGGAATCAGGCTCTTGCGGGGTGGCACGGCACGATACCCTCCCCCTGCGGGAACACCGCCGCCGGTGCCTCCACACCGCACGGGAGAGGTAAAATGCGGTAAACTTTACCGTGTGAAATATAGCCGTTGCTTGCTTAATTATTCGAACGTTGGGAGTAAATATGGGACCAACGGTTACTTGCTTCTTTTTTGTGTATATATTGGATCAAACAAACACACACAACATATCAAAAAAAAAAAAAAAAAAAAAAAAAAAATACCATCGATCCAAAAAAAAAAAAAAAAAAAAAAAAAAACATCCGATCCAAAAAAAATCCGATTCAACCGCAAGTATATGGCGCATAAAAAAAATTGGTTCGACTTTATTTTTAGATGAGCCGTTCGAGTGGTCTAACGATAGTAGTCTCGATATTTTTGCTGCCGCGATTGACGAAGATGAAGAAGATACGGCTGGGTCGACACGAAAATCAGTGAAACGCAATCGGATCTCTGCTGCACAAAGATTGCATCGTGATTATTTTTGTGAAGATCCAAAATTCGACAATGAATTTTTTGAAGATAGGTATCATATGCCTAAAAGTTTATTTTTAAAAATAACGCGAGCTATTGAGGCTAGATTCGAGTATTTTCAGGAAGGTTATGATGCTAGAATGAAAAAAAGTTTCACAGCCATACAAAAATGTTCGTCTGCCATTAAACAACTCGCAACCGGTGCACCACCGGATGAGTTTGACGAATATTTGGAAATTGCACAAAGAACTTCACGTGAATGCCTTCAATTTTTTTGTGATGCTATTATTGAGTTATATGCTCGAGATTTTCTACATAGGCCAACAAGTCATGATGTTGCATGTTTGTACGAAGCGCACGAAGCTCGACATCACATTCCGGGTATGATCGGTAGCCTAGATTGCACACATTTCGTTTGGAGAAATTGTCCAATGGAATTGAGGGGTCAATATAAAAGGGGTGACCATCAATACCCCACGATTATGATGGAGGCAGTGGCGTCTCAAGATTTGTGGATATGGCACGCGTTCTTTGGACCGCCGGGTTCAAACAACGATGTGAATGTTGTGATGCAATCTCCGCTATTCCTCACCGAGCGTAATGGTACGGCACCTAAGTGCCCATTTGTTGTGAACGGCCATACGTACAAGCGTGGCTACTATCTTTGTGATGGCATATATCCGGCATGGTCTATTTTTGTTAAAGTGTTCAAATATCCAACCGACCCGAAGGAAAAAAAGTTCAAGAAAGTACAAGAGTCGGCTCGAAAGGATGTTGAACGGGCATTTGGTGTTCTCAAGGGTAAATGGGGTATACTGAATCGACCCTTACGTCCACACACAATAGAAAGAATTAGAAATATAGTTTATACGTGTGTCATATTGCATAACATGATTATACATGACGCCGGGTACCGCAATCTCGCCGGTTCATATTCGGGATCCTCCGATCGAACCGGTGTTTGATGAAGCAACCTTAGCCGAGATACGAGATGAGAATACACATTTTCGTGTCAGATTTGATCTTATGGAGCATATTCACGCTCAACAATTACCATACCTCGAGGTGGACGGTGAAGACAATGAAAATTAGATTTTTAGTATTATGTAATGGTATTTTATGTTTTTTAATAATATTATGTAATGTTTATTTTAATTTTAATGAATTTTAGTTTTTAATAAATTTTAATAGAATTTAAAAAAAGAAAAAAAAAAAAAAAAAAAAAAGTGAGTGAAGGGTGAGGGATGTGATGCCAACAAAAAGTGAGTGAGTGAAAGGAAAAGTGGAAGGGTGATGTAGCATAAGGGAATTGGTTGTTTGAGAGTGAAGGGTGATGGGGTGAGTGATGCATTGCCAACCTTATTATACGATAAAAGTGCAATCAATGTCGTAAATGATGGGCACAAACAATTAAAAGTGCAATCAATATCTATATGAAGGTGTAGCCCTCCATATTCGAAATCAAGTTCTTTCTGAATCGTACGATGAAAGTTATAATTGTTGACACAAGAAATGGTTATCTCTGATTTCGCGCTTCTTTGATGTCGTACATGATGAGCACAAACAATTATAAGTTCAATCAATTATAATATGGAATGAAGGTGTAGCCTTCTATATTTTGAACAAAAAAAAAAAAAAAAAAAAAAAAAAAAAAAAAAAAAAAAAACATTTTGATCCATGAGAACCTAGAACCACCACCTTACGGGACACAGCTACATGCTAAAGCTTGATCTTCCGGCTAGGCAGTCAAATATGGCAAGCTAAAGCCAATTGGTATCTTAAAAAAAGTCATAATATGAAAGGATTAATCTTGCAACATCGCGATCTTAGTGAGTTAGAAGAGAGGATAAGCATATCTATCAAATTTCTGAGATATATGAGAAATTTTATGTTATGTGTTAATCACTTAAATTATATTAAGATTATTAAGTTATAAAATGTGATTTTTTAAAGATGATGTAAGGTAAACATTGGACCGCTGCACTTATTACCAGGAGATTTATAAGAACGTTTAAAAAAACATTCAATGCTAGGAGACATTGGAGTAGTTCTTGAAAGTGATTGAGAGTGTTTCGACATGAGAAAAACACGTTGTGAGTTAATTACCTAACACTGTATTAAATCGTGTATGCAACACCTTCTTATAAATAGGCCATGACAGTTGCAGAGCAAAGGCAAAAAAAATAACTAGTCATGGCAGTAGCAGATATCCTACACATGAGTACCGGTGATGGAGAATCAAGTTATGCCAAAAACTCACTTCTTCAGGTTTCTAAAGCATATCATAAAACCTCGTACTCTCAATGTAAAGCATATCATAAAATCATATACATCTTTTGTTTGTCAATAAAGTGTTGCCTTCTTATTTTCTTTCCAGGAAACGGTGATATGTAAAACACTGCTGATCATAAAGCATACAATCAGAAGGCTTTTTAATGCTAATGTCATCTCTGGTCAGTATTTTAAGATAGCAGACTTGGGATGCTCCTCTAGCAAAAATACACTACTTGTTGCATTGAACATTATTGATATGGTCTATGAGGTCTGTATAGAAAACAATGGTAAACCACCCCAGTTTGAAGTATGCTTAAATGACCTCTTCGGAAATGATTTCAACACTATTTTTAAAATGTTACCTGAGTTTTATGCTAAGTTTAGAAAGGAGAAGAGCGCAAATCCTGGCCTTTTCGTTTCTGCTGTTCCAGGTTCCTTCCATGGTAGACTCTTTCCGGACAAAAGCTTACACTTTGTTCATTCCTCTTACAGCGTCCATTGGCTTTCTCAGGTTTCCATAATACCAAAACGACGTTAATTAGCAATTAATTTCTTATTATACAAGCATGCGGAGAAATATAAATAAAAAGAATAACATAAGATTCACATGTTTTAAGAAGTGTGTTACATTTTCAACATTGAAATTTACTTAGTAATGGAAAACAAGCCTGTACTTAGAAGAATTATAATGCTTAACTACATTTCACGGTCCTCCATGTATTTAGGCTATGTTTGGCGCAAAGCTTTTTGGAGCTTTTTGGGGCAATGAGCTTTTAGATTTTTAGTGTTCGTTTGGCAAAAGGGCGGTAAGCTTTGCTATTTTTTAGAAAATCTCATTTTTCCAATACTTCTTTAAGAAGCTGTGAGCGGTGAGATGTGGCTACAGCTCACAGCTCACTGCTACTTTTGCCAAACATAGCCTTAGTAAAAACAATGTTTGGTGATGTATTGTAGTTCCTGTATTATGTGCTAGGTACCTGAAGGAATTGAAAACAATGGATTAAATATATTCATGGCAAAAACTAGTCCTCATAATGTTTTTGAAGCCTATGGAAATCAATTTCATGCCGATTTCACAAAGTTCTTACAAATGCGCTCCGAAGAAATAGTATGCGGGGGATGCATGGTTTTAACGTTTATTGGTCGGAGAACTAGGGATCCAACTCATGATGATTCAGGCTGTATTTGGGAGCTGCTAGCTCATTCACTCCTCGATATGCTCAAAGAGGTATAATGTTCTATTGTTCTTTTAGTATACACATTTGACCTTATGATCAAAGGTCTTAGTGATTTTGATTCGCTTGGAGCAACTAATAATTTTTGTTTCAACAAATAATACAGGGACTGGTTCGAGAATCAGATATTAACTCATTCAACATACCCAATTATTTTCCTTGTGAGGATGAAGTCGTGAATATTATTCAAAATGAGGGATCGTTTTATCTTGATAATTTAGACTTTTTTGAAGTCAACTGGGATCCAATGGACACAGATTATGAGAATACGAAAGATTCAAATGAGCCTAGGCATAACCATGGAAAAAATACAGCAAATCTAATTAGAGCGGTATCAGAATCATTGCTAATCTCTCAATTTGGAAGTTCCATACTTGAAAAGCTATTTAAGAAGTACGAGAAGCATGTGACCACTCATTTAGCTAAGACGAAAACAAGATTTTATAATGTGGTAATTTCACTACCTAAAAAATAAGCAATCTGTGTCTCCAAAACATTATTGGTCATTTTAAGTTTTCTATTGCTGTAATATTGTCACACATAGTCATCCTTCCATGTTTCTGTTTCAGCATATATTGTACTCCATTTATAAATCAATACGAGAAACATAAATATATGCTTTCAATCGTGGAATTCTTTTTGCAAATGTTGATACAAAAGTTGGGCGTTCCTAGTTTGGGCTCTTGCTCTCGTACCAATTAACACTTAATGCTTGAAACCTGCGCACTAAGAAAACAAACAAACACCGTTAGGCTTATCGTGGGATTGTCTCCCACGATTATCCTCTGGCGTGAGAGTAAGTAATCGGTTTTAGGGTTCTCGTAAAGAGTTAGGGTTTGTGAATCGTACCTTTAATGAGAACTATGTCATTCCTTATATAGGCGCAGAATCCTTGTAGGTTTCGTGCTCCTTACGTTTCGCACGCATGGTGCTTATCCGGTCCAAGGATCTTTATCCATAGATAGAAGATCCTTATCTAGACCATAAATAGTTTGATTGGGCTTGGATCTACGTGAGCCCAATCCTTTTGGTAATGCGGCCCAAGTCATTGTTATAATAGCCCACTTATGGTGGATTTGGGCCTTAGTAATGTTTATCATTTGGGCTCGTCGCCCAAATATAGACTATACGTCATCATGTCCCCCCAGTCTAGTGTGCGCGGCTTGCTAGTCGCGGATACTAGACTTCTTGAAGCAACGGTAAGTGTGGCGGGAAAAGTTACCACCCAATATGATGGGCAATGTATCTAGTCACCAATATTTTTGAAAATACCTAGGGAAGTGGGGAGAGTGTCCACGTGTTTATCGGAAAATGGGAAAAAGTGCATGTACCCGATCGTCTTCTAGCTACACGATTAGGATAGTGGGTTCCACGTGGCTAACATGCTAGGGTTTTGGTAACCCTATATAAACACCGCCTCCCATTTACTGAAGAACACACAGTAAAAAAAAAACACTTCCGCCATTTTTAAATTTTTTCAAAGCGTTTTCAAAGAAAGCAACTGTTTTATTAGGTAAACGCGAAAACGTGCTTTATTATTATTTTCTTAACAATGGTTCGCCAATTACACGAGTTTCCTTCTGAAATGGACGAGGATGAACTGCATCAGTTCTCCTCGGATTATTTCATTCCTCTTGACGTGCATCCGGTTGTACCGGAGGCCAACGCGTGCATCGCGGATTTCCTTGAGGGAAAAATAGGGTTATATACGCGCTTCTTCGAGTATGCGAACCAGCGCGTACCCATATCCATATTCTTGAGCAATTTGCTCAACCACTACCGCCTTCACATTTCCCAGCTGCACTGTATAGGTGCAGCAAAAGTATCCAATTTTGAAATAAATTGTCGGTTGCTTGCGGTCAACCCGACTGTTAACCTATTCCGTGCGTTTTACCGCACAACGTGGTCGCATGGATGGGTATCTTTCGCGAAACACGGTGGACGCCTTCAGTGTTATACGGAGAAGGTGGATTCCCTTAGGGATTGGAGAGAAAAATTTTTCTGGGTAGATGATATAGTATTTCCCTCGCCTTTTGAGTTTTATACTCAAGAGACGCTGCCAAAGGATGGGCGCCCCGCACCCGGTTCGTATAGCGCAGAGGATGCGGATACAATTGATGCCAACCGCATCCCCATTAACCCCTACCCTGAGGAGTTTTTGGTGCATATGGGGCTGAGTCGCAACTATTTCCATGGTTCTGACGAGGTGCCAACCTTCATTGATGAGAGCGGCTGGGGTGGGTGCTTGTCTCTTTTATTTGTTCGCTTCAAATAATGTAAGTGTTCCTGTATATGTACTTTCAATAACTAATCTGTTTTTTTTATTATTTGCTCATGTGTTGCGCAGAGATGGATTTGTTTACCTTGGTGAAGCTTGAGAAGCCGAAGCAGGTGACGGTGGGTGTGCATCCTCTGAGGGATAATGAGGAGCCACTTCTGGATGCTACTGCGGGACACCTAACTGTGTTGGCACAAGCTGGTCCTGAAGATTCACCTCCCATGCTTGTGACGCCTGTACAGAGCATGCCCCCTACTAGGGAGCCTGCGCATGTGGAGGAGTTACATGTTGAGTCTTCTGACAGCGTGGAGGTGCTGGAGCCTAGGACTGTAGCGCAGGGTGTGAAGCGCAAGAGAGAGGTTGATGGCGCTGGCACCTCCAAGAGGAGGTGCCATCTTATTACGGATGAAGAGTCATCCGCAGAAGATGACACCTCCGCTACTGGCGCGGATAAGGAGAGTGCAAAGGCTTCTCCCCTTCTGTAAGTGATATCCATGTTTTCTAAGTTTTTTTTGTTTTTGTTTTTTTTTTTTTTTTTTTTTATTATTACTTGTCGTAATATGCTTTGACCTCCCTCGTATGCTTTGTACTGACCATGCTGCAGAGGGTGATGCAGCTTTTGTAGAAAGCATGGTCCCTCCTAAGAATGCAAACGTGGAGGAGACAGTGAAGGTGACCGGGGAGGTGTCTTCGCAGCAGTTGTTGGAGGAGCTAGCTGCTGCTACTGAGCGTCAGACTGAGTTGGTCGCTCAGTTGAAGACGCGGTATGTTGGAGAGAGCAGCAGCCTCGCACAAAAGGACGAGGAGATTGCCCTGCTCCGTGCGCAATTAGCTGATGCGCGAGCGGAGGTAGGGTCTGTCAAGGCGCATGCTGAGAAGGTCACTGATGAGAAGTTGACCATGATGGCTGAGTTGCAACATGCGCGCGGGGAGCTGCATCAGTTCAAGACGAACCTTACTTGGGGGGTAAGGTATTTGGAGGAGAAAAAGGCCGAGCACTTTAGCCATATTGATGAATTTCGCGTGCGCATGGAGAAAATGCTGAAGGAGCAGGAGGACAAGCTGCGCAGCCTAAGTATAGAATACGATGAGGAATTATATCCTCATCTTATTTCTACAATCGTTGAGCGCAGGTATGTTTTTGTAGATTCCGCAATGCTGCCTTAATATGTGTATTAATTTTTCTCTTTGCTTCTAATGCATTCTTTTTCTACGTGTGTAGGTGGTTGATCAGTCATGGCTTACGCCTGGCTGCGATGGGCACTTTAGAATCCCCGGAGGTAGTGGAGACCTTTGGAAAGGTTGTCCAGTGCGCCATGGAGCGTGGTAGAGCGCAAGCTACGGAGGAGCTCCATGAGGCGAAGATGCTGACCGTGGCACTTGCTGAGGTGCCCGGCTATAAGGCGGATGCTTATGACGAGCTGGTGAAGGCTATGGAGGGGATGAAACTGCTTGAGTTTCCCCATATTGCGCGGCTAGAGCGCGACCAGGATTACCCCATAAAGTTAATTATGGAGGGGTTAACCCTGGGAAGGCACATTTTAGAGTATGCAGAGGCTCAGCCAGACTTTTTTCTAAAGCCTGACGCGTCGCAGCTGCAAGTTCCAGTTTTTGTTCAGCCGCGTGATATGTTAAACCCCTTCGTTCTTGAGAAGGAGGTTCCTCTGAAGGAAGTCTTGGAACTTCATGCGGAGAGGGCGGCCAAGAAAAAGGGTGTTAAGGGAAAGGTCATCCTATGTGGTGTAGGCGCTGCGCATATCCCCAGATCAGATGGAGTTGCGGTCAGCGTGGCGACCGTATCGCCTAAGGATGCATTACTGTTGAGGAAGCTCCAAGAGGCTGGAAGCTCCGCTGCCCCAGAACATAGTCCTGAGCATCGCCATAGTGTGTAGATATAGGCTTTCGTAACTTGTATATCATTGTATAAATAACAAATTATATCTTTTGTTTACGTGTTATGGTCTCCGTTCTTGAATTGTTATCCCTTATGTAAAAAGATCGATTAAGATACTCGTTTGGTACCTATATTTAAATTAAGTGCGTGACTTAAAAAATAAATTATAAGTATGAAAAATAGACTTGCATTATTTTTGCAAAGTCTTATTAAATGACCAAGAGTCTTGGTTCATAATTTTCTAAGCTTGTACAGTGTACGTGATCTTGCACATTCTTCATGAAATGCGCAAGGAAATCTTACCTCAACGTCTTGAAGGTAAGGCGCTTAGCAAGGATGCGTGATCCAATGTTGATGGGTTTGCAACCCTCTTACTCAACGAGTTAGTTAGTAGGTTTACTTATCCTTTCTGCCATCGTGGGTCTTAATTAGTGCATGCACGCCATGTAGGCAAAGTATAAGATAACAATATTGAAACATATAAGAATGTACGCAATAAAGTAAAGTGTGTTATGGAGTTAGCTAGAAACCACAACGTTTTATTAATTTGCAAGTTTTTTGGAAAATAAAAATAATTTCTAATAAAGAAAAAAAAGTTCAACGACAAATAATTATTGGGCACATACTAAAGTGCAAAGTTGTCTATTTGTGGGCCGTAGCCTTTCCTAAAGATAGCATCTTTTGAGATTGTAGATATTCCAAGTGCGCGCCAGCTCGTGACCTTCCATATCGCGCAACCTGTATGCACCATTACCTAGTGCATCCGTGACCTCATAGGGTCCTTCCCATTTGGGTCCAAGCTTGCCTATGTCTTCTGCGTGGCTTACATCATTAGTGCGGTATACAAAGTCTCCTGGCCTGAAAGAAGTGTGTTTAACCTTTGAATCATAATACTTCTTCATCTTTGCTTTAGCCTTTGCTTCGCGTATAGCTGCGCGTTCGCGCCTTTCTTCCAGCAAGTCCAAGTCTATGCGCCGCTCCTCGTCATTTGTTGTGACATTTATCTCTGTTGTGCGTATAGTTGGCATTCCAATTTCAGCTGGTATGACGGCTTCTGTTCCATAAACAAGAGAAAATGGTGTGTCTCCGGTACTGGTTTTGATTGTAGTGCGATGTGCCAATAAAACATGTGATAACTCGTCCACCCATTTTCCCTTGTGTCTGTCAAGGCGCGCTTTTATCCCTTCGCCTAAACTGCGATTCGCGCGTTCAACCAAGCCATTGGTTTGTGGGTGTTTCACTGAAGCAAAGCGTTGTGTGATATTTAATTGCGCGCACCAATCTTTGAATGGGTTATCGCAAAATTGTTTCCCATTATCTGAGATAATTTCTCCAGGTAGCCCGAAGCGACACACAATATTGTCCCACACAAAGCGTTTTACCTGGTTGCCAGTGATGCTCACCACTGCTTTTGCCTCAATCCACTTTGTAAAGTAGTCTATGGCTACTTTGAGGAATTTTAGCCCTCCCACGGCAACTAGGAAAGGGCCTGCGATGCCAATGCCCCATTTATAGAATGGCCATGGTGAGGTGATGGGGGTTAACTCTTGTTGTGGTTGGCGCGGAATTGGCCCGTGTACTTGGCAATTGCTGCATTTTTTTTATCATATCTCGTGCGTCACGGTGCATAGTAGGTCAATAATATCCAGATCGTAGGGCGCACGCCACAACGGACCGTGGTCCCGAGTGCATGCTACATGATCCAGCGTGAATTTCTCGGAGTACATAATCTGCTTGAAGAGGTACAACACATCGGAACCAAGGTTGTAGGAATGAACGTCGATATAGGATGCCATCTCTTAGTTCAAATCTCTGCGCTGTGCGCCACACTCTTCGAGTGTCCTTTTGATCTTGTGGTAAGATTCCTTTGCTAATAAATTCGATGGTAGATGTCATCAACGTGGGATCCTGTTCTTCTATCACCGTGGATACTTCTATCTCCAAGATTGATTTGTTTTTTAGAGTTTCTACCAATACCTGTTTTGACAGGTGCGCAAAGCTTGTAGATGCGATCTTGCTAAGCGCGTCAGCTTTCCGATTGTCCCCTCTAGGTACTTGTTTGATTGTGTACCTATCAAAGTTCTGAATTAAGGACTTGGTTTTTTCAGGTATTGGATCATGTGTTCATCCTTGGCTTCATACTCACCTAACACATGGTTAGCTACTAGCCTGGAATCCACGTTTGCCTCTAGGTTGTGTACACCCATTTGAATTGCAATACGCAGTCCAGCGAGTACGGCTTCGTATTCTGCCTCATTGTTTGTGGCTTTGAATTCGAAACGCAGTGCATAGGTGAACTCCATTCCCTCTGGATTGGTAAGGATGAGGCCCGCGCCTGATCCATCCACGCATGAGGATCCGTCTGTGAATAGGATCCAAGGTTCATGTAACTCTGTCTTGCTTATTGAAGTTGGAGTATCGGTATCTGGCTTTTCAACAATAAAGTCAGCTAATATCTGCCCCTTGATTGCAGTGCGTGGTCTATACGAGATGTTATACTCGCTCAACAACACACTCCACTTTTGTAGCCGTCCTGATGCGTCAGGTTTAGAGATAACTTGTTTGATTGGCTGGTCCGTGATCACAGCTATTGGGTGCGCTTGAAAGTATCTGCGCAGTCTTTTAGCTGCGAATACCAGAGCTAAGACCAGCTTTTCCATGGCGTTATAGTTAGTCTCTGTCTTCTTCAATGCCTTACTTATAAAGTATATGGGTGTTTGGACAGAGTTCCTATCTGTCAATAGTACTGCGCTGACTGCTCCGTGGGTTGCAGATAAGTACATGATTAGCTCTTCCCCTGGTCGCGGTGCGACAAGTTTGGGGAGTGATGCCAGATGTTGTTTTAGCTGTTGGAAGGCTTCCTCTGCTTCCTAAGTACAACGAAAGTCTCCCTTTTTGTGCACTTCGTGAGTGTTTTAAAGAGAGGGAGTGATTTGTCTGCTGACTTAGATAAGAAACGGTTTAGCCCAGCTAGCTTTCCGTTTAATGACTGGACTTCTTTCAGTGTGCGCGGTAAGGGGAGATCGATAACAGCTTTTGTTTTTTCTGGGCAAGGCTTGATACCATCAGGTTCTATTAAGTACCCAAGGAACATGCCTTCTGTCGCGCCGAAGGTGCACTTCTTGGGATTTAACTTCATGTTTATTTTTCCCAATGTTCTGAACGTCTCCTCGATGTCGCGCACCAATTCTTCCTCTGTGTGGCTCTTGATGACAAGGTAATCAACGTAGACTTCCAAGTTGCGACCTACTTGTTTTTCAAAAGCCATGTCTACCAATCGCTGGTATGTTGCGCCTGCGTTCTTTAGACCAAAGGGCATTTTTGTATAGCAAAAAACCCCTTGACTTGTGTGAAAAGCTGTTTTCTCTTCATCTTCTTCAGCTATCTGAATTTGGTGGTATCCTTTATATGCATCTAGGAAGCACTTAAAGGGATATCCACACAGAGATACTACCTTCCAGTCTATTTCTGGCAGTGTGTAGCAGTCCTGTGGACATGCTTTATTGAGGTCGGTGAAGTCCACGCACATCCTCTAACTGCCATCACTCTTCTTGACCATTACTGGATTGGAAAGCCAATCATGATAGTAGACTTCACGCATAATACCTGCGTCTACAAGTTTGTGTACTTCCTCCAAGATGGCCTTTGCGCGATCTGGAGCCTGGCCGCGCTTCTTCTGTCGTACTGGGGGATATCCTTGTCGGATTTGTAGCTTGTGCTCTTTAATAGAGCGTGTCACTCCAGTCATGTGCTTCGGTTCCCACGCAAAGATGCTTAGGTTCTTTTGCAAGAGTGCGCACACAGCTGCTTTACCTTTGTCAGATAAAGATCCTCCAATCGATATTTTTTGTTCTGGGTAATTAGGATGAATGACGACCTTGAAGTTTGGTACTTTTTCTGCGCGCTGTTCTGGAATATGCTCCACTTCACTAGTCAGCGCATTACATGCCTTAAGTGGCACCCTGGTATTGTAGAGGGTGACAATCCCTCCTTCTACTGGAAATTTGAGCATCCCATGTGCTGTGGATGGTACAGCGCGCATGGATGATATTCCTGGTCTCCCAATGATACCGTTGTATGGTGAAGGAGACTTGATTATCATAAAGTTTATCCATGTTGTTGTAGAGTGTTGTTCATCGCCCACCACCACAAGTAATCGTAATTGCCCCATAAGCCATATCTTTTCTCCTGTGAAGTCAGTCAACGACGTTGTGGCCGGTATTAACTGACTTTGTATCTCAAGTCGCAGCCTTTTGAAGCAATGCTCATATAGGATGTCTGTGGATGCCCCTCCATCGATATACATGCGGCGAATCTCGTGTCCCCTAGTATGTATCTCAATAGTTAGTGGCTTTACTACTGCGTTGTCCGCAGCTAGAGTGGGGAAGGATATTTCGTTCTTCGAAGAGAATTTTTGGCTGACTTTTTGCTTTGTTTTGCGCTGCCATGATTGTATCATATAGATGATATCCGCTTTATCTTTCGAAGGTTCTTTTTTACCTCCACTCGTTTGCTTGTCCTTCCCTTCCTTAATGTTTTTAACGAGGTGATCCATTCTACCCTCCTTTACTAATTTGTCAATTAGTTGTCTTAGCTGGACACACTCGTTGGTGGTATGGCCCTTTTGTCCATGGTATTCGCAGTATCCGTTCCCTATACGCTTGTCCCATGGGGTGCGCATTGGTGGCGGTTTTGGGAAGTTTGCGCCTTCTGTTACAAATATTTCCCTCGGGGTCTTTGTGAGGGGTGTATACTTGTCATTATCTCGTGCGCTTCCCTGACTGCGATAATTCTTGCTGCGATTGTTGCTCTGATCATTGGATTGTCTTCTAGGCTGTTCTTGCTGCCTATAATTTGAGTAGCCTTTTTTACTGTCCGCAGCGGCTGCTTCTCCTTGGATGAAGGATCTTGTTGATACGTGGGAATTGCACCAGGCTTTACCTCTCAAGAGATCTTGAGAAGCTTACAACCCCCACCAGGCAGTGTACCTGATCGTTGTAGTATAGTATAGTGACAAGTACCGGGGGATTGATCGTTCAGCTAGGAATAGTGTCGCTAGGATTAGAAAACCTAAATACTAGTTCTAGAGATGAGGGATGATTCTTTTTGTATTTTTATATTTTTTAGAAAGCAAATTAAAATCTCAGGTTTTAAAGGATTTGGGGCGGAATTAGTTGCTAGTCAACTAACCCAATACTAAGATGCAATCAAAATAAAATACTAAAAATTAAAATAAACTATATTAAACTAAGGTTGTGAGCAATAAGTGGGAGAAATGTGTTTACTTAGATTTCACTACTCCATAGATATCTTTTACACGCTAATTACTTGTTATAGTTGCGTGGATGACGGATTGTATTCCTTAATACCATTCATGGGGTGGCGTACTTACTTCCCCAATCCTATGAGTGCCTACTTCACTCCTATGTCGAGCCTGCAAGAAGCTCCTAACATGGGATCATTAGAATTTACTCATGCATTAAATACAACCAATAAAACCTAGTACACATCGGTTCATGTTTCCTAAGACGTTCAAGCATGTTATCATTTGGAGATCTGCCAGTTTTCTTAAGCCTAACATTGAAATCATTCATCCAATACAACCATAAACAAGTAATCAACACATAATCAACATCTAGGTTTCATTAGATCTAAGCAAACACAAGATAAATCTAGCCTAGCATGGTGGAATCAAGACAAGCACAAGATATAGACAACCAACACATAGACATATTGATTGAACTAAGAAAAGACTTATCTTTAATAACACATGTAAGGATTCAAGGGTTGAAAACCCTTGAAAAGCTGTAAAATTCGTATATGGTTCGGCCTTAGGGTTTCTCCAAACTTGTTCCTCCTTAATGAATGAAAATTAGAAAACTATATATAGATATTAGAAGCAGACGGCGTCAAGAACAAATGGGCGACGCCGTCATCTCGCCGGCAAAATAATCCTCGGACTGCCTTGATCTACATCTGATGCCGTCATGTTGTCCATTTTTGCAGGCCGTCACACTTTTAACTCTTGACGCTCTACTTGTGACGCCTTCATTTCTGTACTGGGTCGTCATGGTATTTACTCTTGACGCCATCAGGAAAGTACTCTTGACGCCGTCACACACTGTTTCCAGCATGGAAAATTAAGTCTTTGGCGTTTTCTTCACTTTTATGCTCCAAAAACGTCCGAATTGCTTCCTTTTCCAGATTTCACTCCCAAAGTACCTAAAATCACAAAAGGAACGATTTAGGGCAATATTTGATCAAATAAATTCAATTTCGGGCTTAAATGACCCCCTAAAAATGGATCATTTTTCGCCTCATCATATACACTTACACTTGAGATTTGCTTGTCCTCAAGCAAATGCGCTTTTATTCTAATCAAAATACAAGTTAGGGGTCATTTAACACTAATATAAAAGTAATTACAACAAATAATCGTTCCACTAAAGACCAAAGACAATCACGGAGGTCATATACTAGCACCTCACAAATAGTGTTTAGATACTCACATCTCTCGGGTGTAATAAAGTATAAATTACAATATGGAAATGGAAGATATCTCTCAATACTTGTTATAGCAAAATAGATTACCGTAAGCTTAGGAAAGGATCAAACCTCCACCACATGGCGTAAGCACCTAGGATAGACTATCAAAGAGGTCTTTTAAAAGGGTTGTAACGTTAGGTGTAGGGATATGAAATACACGGTTTTGTTGGATATAGGCAGTCTTTACTGGTGGCGAGTTAACAATCTTGGTCAATTACATGTACAATGTGGCGTTGCTAAGCCAAGACTAGACTCGACTTGAGCTAATAAATGAAAAATAACTAAAAACATAAAATGAACATAGAATAAAAAGGGATGGTAGTCCGTATGTTTTTCTCTTTTCTCTTTTTCTATATTTTTTTTTCTTTTTCTTGATTTTTTCTTTTTTATTTATTTTTTATTTTTTATTTTTTTTGCATACACTCTTACCCTACCATCCAAAATAATACATCATTGGGAATGAACGTTCCCCTTACACTTGAAGTTTTACATACTTTACAATAAACTAATCTAATGACTCGAATTAAGAAAATCAAAACACTTGAAGTACTTTTAAGATTAACGTACATATGGGGGTAATAATATTATGTTCTTCCCCATTACTCCATAAAATAAGTACTTTACCTATGAGTCCCAATCGTCCCAAAACAATATGTACAAGGATATGACTCGACTTAGCAACCATGTAATCAATTAGATAATTAACTTAGGGTTTAACAAATAACAATAATGCACTAAAGATGAATGCATACACGGAAGGCTAAGGTGATTTGGGTGTATATTTAAGTGGGGTGTAACAAATTCTTCCTTTAAGTAAAATGCTTAAAGTTAGAAATGAAAAGATAGGCTCGGAGGGGTGTACTAGGGGTTTCGTGTACTAAAAAATGAGTACAACGCTAAGGGTGTGGTTAAAATTAGTTGACTTTACTAGCCAAGTAATATGACTTAAATGGTCAAGTAATCATGATACGGGTTTAACATAAGGGTGAACCTAATGCCTCTTATCATGTAGTAAATCCTACTACACGAATGTAGTCTCACTAGCGGTCTCGGGATGCATCACTAACGCAGGTTCTAGAATCTAAATGCTACCGGTACACTCATAAGCACTAATAGTAAATGCTTTTTCTATCAAATCTAAAGGCGAACCTCGCATATTTAGGTGGAAAATTTTTCTGAAAGTACGGTTATGTGCTAGTCATACAATCTCCTATCCATGAGACGCTTGCTATGGCTAAAGTTTCACTCCTAAATGTTGTAAAAAAATTTAAATTTGGCGCTAAAATTGCACTAACAAGTATTTCTCATAGTTTTATTACACATCTACCATCAAACAAACAAACTCAATCGAAAGTGTATTTGTAAGGTATCATCATTTTACCCTCCCCTTACACTTAAGATGAACATTGTCCCCAATGTTCAAGTAAAGAATGTAAAAGTGAAAAAGTAAAAAGAATGAAATCAAATACTCCCCTGATTCGCTCAGTATGGATAATAAGGTGGCCAGGTTAGATCTTCCTCCAAGAAAATGAACAATCAAAGCCTCCCTTCCAGAATAATAAATCATCTTCTTGTCATACATAACATGTAAATCCTGAGAAAACAGACAAAGCAACCTCGCATAAAATCGGCGGCAATCTACATAAGTTACTAAATCCTAGAAAACAAAATAAGATATAATGCTTGTGGAATGAAGTTTGCAGATTTCCTGGAGATTATAAAACTTAATAATTCAACAAAAACTTTAAGACTCCGTTAGAAAAACAAAACTGGTAAAATTTCCAGATTTTTACACGTGACGCCGTCAAGAGTAAACTCATGACGCCGTCAGAAGTGACCTGCAGAAATTCTTGTGTTAAGTTTCCGGAAAAGCTCTGGAAAAACTTGGTTCTACTTCCTGGAGAATCCTGCAAAACTTCATTATGACTCGATACAAGCATTTGACTCTAACAATTACGAATATACATGTTCACTTAATATTGTGGAGAATCATGATCGGTTTGTTTCTTAAAAATATATTTGGGGTTTCCCCTTGTACTTATCTTTTGCAAAAATACCTTTTGGGTGAAGTTAAGATTAGGCCAAAACAACAAATCAAAGTATTTCCACTATTTAGTTTAGAAACATGATCTACCAATAATAAAAATAAAGCATGCATACGGAAGCAAATAACAAACAAACAAAATAAAATCACACAAAGCATGGGTTGCCTCCCAAGAAGCGCTTTTCTTTATTTACGAGTCTTGTAGCTAGACTCAAGGCCATGGGTTACTACGTGACCTCATCCTCAAACGTTACATCTTCCTCACCAATCATTTCATTATTGTTTTCTTGATAATGTTTTACACGTTGTATGTTAACAGTAAATTCTCTACCTTCATCGTCTAATAACACAACGGCTCCAGTTCTAGAGGAACTTTTCACCGTAAATGGTCCATACCATCTAGACTTGAGTTTCCCTGGGAATAATCTTAACCGTGAATTGTACAATAGGACTTTGTCCCCTTCTGAAAATTCTTTGGGTTTCTTAATTATTTGATCATGCCATCTTTTTGCCCTTTCTTTATATGTAATGGAAGACTCATAGGCCTCTAATCTAAGCTCATCAAGCTCATGTAATTGCAAGAACCTATTGGTTCTGGCAATTGTATAATCTAAGTTACATGCCTTAAGCGCCCAATAAGCCTTATGTTCTAATTCTACTGGCAAGTGACATGCCTTACCATACACCATGCGAAACGGGGTCGTTCCAATAGGTATCTTGTAGGCGGTTCGGAATGCCCATAAGGCTTCATCGAGTTTAAATGACCAGTCTTTTCTATTCTGACTAACCGTTTTTTCAAGTATTCTTTTAATAGCCCTGTTTGTGTTTTCGACCTAGCCATTGGTTTGTGGATGATAGGCGGTGGAAAACCAATGGGACACTCCATACCTCTTCATGACCTTCTCCATTTGCGCATTGCAAAAGTGGGTCCCCCTATCACCGATGAGGGCTTTAGGAATCCCGAATCTAGCGAAAAGCTTTTTCAGAAAATGAAACCCTGGCATCATTGGTCCTAAGGGCTTGTGCCTCTACCCATTTCGAAACATAATCGATGGCAACTAAAATGTATTCGTTCCCCCCTGAAGATGGAAAGGGTCCCATGAAGTCAATTCCCCAGACATCGAAGACCTCACATACTTGTATAAAATTCTAAGGCGCTTCGTCCCTATGTGATATATTACCGGCCCGTTGACATGCATCGCATGCCTGTACCATTTCTTTGACATCACGAAAAATTGTGGGCCAATAGAATCCCGCGTCGAAAATTTTTCGGGCGGTGGTGCTTATCCCATGATGCCCTCCAGAGGGACCAGAGTGACATTCCCTCATAATCTTCACTGCCTCACTTTCCGAAACACAACGTCTTATTATTTGATCAGGACACCTTCAGAATAAAAATGGTTCATCCCAGAAATAGTATTTTAACTGAGAAAAGAATCTTTTTCTTTCGTACTTAGTCAAGTGTTCTGGAACGAGTCTGCTTGCGAGATAGTTGGCAAAATCGGCGTACCAAGGCTCCGAATCAATCATTGACATGAGTTGTTCGTCAGGAAATGAATCCTTAATCTCGCACCTATCGTGCTCATCCAAGGGGTTTTCAAGACGAGATAGATGATCAGCGGCCAGATTTTCTGCCCCCCTCTTATCACGAATCTCAACATCGAATTCTTGTAACAACAAGATCCACCGAATTAGTCGTGGCTTAGCATCCTGCTTAGCAAAAAGATATCGAAGAGCTGAGTGATCAGTGAAAACGACTGTCTTTGAAAGGACAAGATATTGCCAGAATTTGTCGAATGCGAACACTACGGCTAACAATTCCTTTTCGGTGGTGGAGTAATTCTCTTGAGCAGGATTCATGGTTTTACTAGCGTAGTAAATAGGTTGGAATAGCTTGTCACGTCGTTGGCCCAATACAGCCCCGATAGCAAAATCGCTAGCGTCACACATGATTTCAAATGGTAACTCCCAGTTGGGTGTAATCCAGTGTTGTAAATATCGCTCGGCGGTACCTCGGCGGTCGACCACCGCCAAGCGCCAAGACCGATATGGCGGCGATATATCAGTGATATATCGGAGACCATAAATTATAAAGAAATTTATTTTTTTTAAAGTATTTATATATTTTATATGCATATTTATAAAATTTAATTATTATATTTAATATTTTTAATTATATATTTTATATAAATGTTGCAAAATTTCGGATAGGCCTTTTAGCAGCCCAAATTTCGTTTGGAATAGATAAAAGGTCCGGCCCATTTTCTACCCTAAACCTTTGGTATATAAGACAAGTTATAATTACAAGGACCAAAAATGTAAATAAGGAAAACCACCGAGCCACAAATATTCATTATACAATTACAAGCAAAAAAAACCCACACCAACACCACATGTTGGTCTTCTTCTTCCCAAGATCTGAGAAAAAAAAACGCAACACAAACACCAACACCACACCTCTTGCTCTAACGGTACATCTTTGATTCATTCTTCTTTTCAAAACATATTTCTTCCAGCTTTTATCTTCTTAAACAACCATTGGCCGGATCTTGACCGTTGACCGGATTTTGGAATCGCCGGAAACATCAGATTTAGTAAAAAAAAAAACGATTTTGACCGGATCTTGACCGCCAAGGACCGATTTTGGCCGATTTTGACTGATTTTGACCATGACCGATATATTCGACCGATATGCCAAATATCGTGGCGGTGGACCACCGATAAGCGATATATCAGTGATATATCGGCCGCCAAGACCGATATTTACAACACTGGCGTAATCATGATTGGAGCTTGTGTGAGCTCCTTTTTTAAGAGATCGAATGCATCCTTGCATTCTTGGGAGAAATCGAATGGAGCATCCTTCATAAGCAATTGAGTCATTGGCCGAGCTATTTTGGAGAAGTCCTTGATGAATCTCCGATAAAACCCGGCGTGCCCCAAGAAGCTGCGTATTGCTTTAACAGTCGTGGGGTATGGTAACTTAGATATAGCTTCAACTTTAGCTTGGTCCACCTCTATTCCGTTCCCTGAGATCTTATGCCCTAACATAATCCCTTCTTTCACCATGAAATGACACTTTTCCCAGTTTAACACCAAGTTGGTTTCCTCACAGCGTTTAAGCATCTTTTCTAGATTAGCAAGACAGCGGTCGAAGGAGTTCCCGAAGACCGAAAAGTCGTCCATGAACACTTCCATGCTGTCTTCCATAAGTTCGTGAAAGATTGCGGTCATGCATCGTTGGAAAGTGGCGGGGGCATTACATAGCCCAAAAGGCATCCTTTTGTAGGCGAATGTTCCATAAGGGCAAGTAAACGTGATCTTTTCTTGGTCCTCAGGTGCTATGGGAATTTGAAAATACCTTGAGAATCCATCCAAGAAGCAATAGTACTCATGCCCAGACAATCTCTCTAACATTTGGTCAATGAATGGTAAGGGAAAGTGATCTTTCCTCATGGCATCATTGAGCTTTCGATAGTCAATGCATACCCGCCATCCAGTGACCGTTCTCTGGGGTACCATCTCACCCTTGTCATTCTTAACTACAGTCATTCCACCCTTCTTAGGTACAACCTGTACAGGACTGACCCATGGGCTATCCGAGATTGGGTAGATCAATCCTGCAACCAGAAGTTTGATGACTTATTTCTTTACTACTTCCTTAATGTTGGGATTCACCCGCCTCTGGGGTTGCACGGTAGGTTTATAATCTTCTTCCATGAGAATCTTATGTGTGCAAAAAGTTGAGTCAATCCCCTTAATGTCGGCTACACTCCATGCGAGCACTCCCTTATATTTCTTTAGGACCTCTAAGAGTTTACCTTTTAGTTCATGTTCTAGGGAAGAGTTTATGATTATCGGCAGTTGGTCCTCTCCCTGAAGGAAGGCATACTCTAAATTAAGGGTGAGCAAACGGACCGGATGGACCGGACCGACCGATAAAACCGACAGGACCGGACCGGACCGACCACATTCGGTCCGGTCCTCGGTCTAGGCTTTTTGGCTAATTCGGTCCTCGGTCCGGTCCGGTCCGGACCGACCAAAAAACCGAAAAAACGTGCCAAAATATGCCTAATTGGACCGGACCGACCGAAGACCGGACCGGACCGAGACCGGATCGACCACATTCGGTCCGGTGTCGGTCTTTGGTTTTTCCGGTTCTCGGTCTTCGGTCCGGTCCGGTCCGGTTTTTGGACCATGCTCACCCTTACTCTAAATGGTTAGGAAGCTCCTTAAGATCTAACTCAGGAGGTTCGATAATAGAAGGCTTAAGCTTGTTTTTGGTCTTTCGGAGCTCAAGATGCTCCGTTGCCTCTTGTCTAGGGTAGAAGGAGACTGCACCAACATCCTCCGTCTTTTCCACCTCTAGCAGAGGCAGAAAACTCTCGTCCCGTAACCAGCCTTCCTCGATTTGTTCATCAACACAGCTATCAATGACATCTGTGAGTTCATCGACCTCCCCAATGAAATAGATCCGGTTAGCTGCTTCGAGAGAGAGATCCATAGAGTCCTTAATGTCGAAGGTTGTGCTATCGGCTCCCACTCTCAAGGTTAACTTGCCGTCATAAACATCAATAACTGTACGAGCGGTAGCAAGAAATGGTCTCCCTAAGATGATGGGTACCAAGTCATCCTCCTCCATATCTAGGATTACGAAGTTGACCGGGAATTTGAATTTCCCAACTTTGAATAGCACATTCTCGCATATCCCTACGGGGTACTTAACTGATCTATCGGCTAGTTGGATGTTCATATGGGTAGGCTTTAATCCAGAGTATCCTAATTTAAGGAACATAGAGTGAGGCATGAGATTGATACTCGCCCCCAAATCGGCAAGAGCATTCTTTATTGATAGAGATCCTATGGAGCAAGGCAGGGTGAAGCTGCCTGGATCGTCTACCTTTTTTGGTAGCCCTCGATGGGTCACCACCGAGCATTCTTCCCCCAGGGTCACAAGACCCTCAAGTTTCTTTCGGTTAGCGAGTAGTTTTTTAAAGTATGCGCTATACTTCGGCATGTGATAGCAAGCATCAAGGAGGGGTATGGTGACTACCGAGTCTTTTAGGTATGACAAGAATCTTTTATTATCATTCTCAGTTTTCTGGTTTTTTAATCGGGATGGGAATGGGATTCTCACAGGTTGGTTAGGTGGGGTTGATGGGGAAGAGGTCGTCAAGGGAGGTTGGTTGGGAGTCTCGTTGCCCACATCCTCCTCCTCCTCGCGAGGCTTGTTTGGATCGGGAGTGATGGGGGACGAGCTCGGGTAAGGGGGTCCTTGGTTGTTGTTCCAGCTCGAGTGGTTATCGCGAGCATGGGGTCTTTTTTGCTTACTTATGGCATTTCAAGGTTATCGAGGGTTGAGTTAAGCTTGTTGAACCATTTTCCAATGTCATTCTGCTGCTCGTCAACGAGTTCGTTAAGACCTTTTAATTGCAAGCCTTTTTCTTGAGTGAAGTGACCAAGGTCATCTTCAAAAGTGCTCCTGATTTCGAATTCAGGACCTTCCTCTCCTTCTTTTCTTTTTACCAAATTCCCCCAGAGGGTGTAATCGTCATTTTGGTAAAAAGGCAAAAGGGAGGGATCAACATAGATGTCACCTCCTGACAAGCATGCATGTTCAGTCGTGGCTTCTCCTCCGCATTCCTCTACCTCATGCGGGCCCCCACAGTAGTCGCAGATCAAGTAAGGATTTGAAAGTTGTTTAGGTAACTGTGACCCAG